>OY970826.1:42611909-42814409 GCA_963853835.1 Calendula officinalis
GTGATGGGCATAACCTTTATAAAATGTGAAAGACAATGCTCCCCATGGAAAACACACACTCCAATTATAATCTGATTAACAAAGCTCGTGTGGTTAACCGGTACGTTAATTTTGAGATTATGCTTGCGAAGTGATATGAATCTCGCGATACCCAAGCGAACTTGAGCCGGGAATCATCGTGGTTGTTTCATGGTAGATTCACCGTCAATTCGTGATCCACGACATCCCTGTCACGCATAGTGATGAGCACAGAACCGAGATTAATATGACATTATCGTAAGAGAATGAATCTTAAAAGATCTAGGGATTTCATATGATTGAAATTGACAATTGTTTATCCACTTCACGAAAGTGTTTGGTGTGAAATACGACATCCCTCTTCACATCAAACGGCATAGTGTTTATGTCCTAGCCTTATAGAATACATTTGGGTAAATATATTGAAAGGATTTTAAATAATAAACTAACGAATCCCACTCATAAATGTCGAACTCAAATCAGAATACATATTCCTCTGGTTCCACTCACAAATTCAAACTTCTCTCTCTTATCAGTTTTGTCACTTGAGAGGTTGAAAATATTCAATCATCTTGATAGAATACAAATTTTGAGAATTACTCTAAGGTACGAGAACAAGTGTATGTTCTCGACGAGAATATTCCGAACTCGTTGACCTTCTGATAATAACTTTGTTGTTAAACCCTAATGGATTGTAAACTACAAGAGCGAGCGAGTGTATGTAGCCACATTCAGAAATGTAGAACTACATAGACACTAGGAAATTTTGAATGTCAATTTTTAAGAAGTTAGCAATCCTTATATTGCTTTACTTGCTTAAGGATCCATATGTGTCGTTTATAATGGATTATAAAATGGACAATATGGATAAGACGTTCATAGAGCTACATGGTATGATAAGATCTACCAAAGCGAGTTTAATGAAAACTCGTAGCTCCAATTCCACCACTCTGTCTTGATCATTCGTCAAGGTAGAGCTAAAAGAAATTGGTTTTCCTTCCTTACGCAAAGGGAAAAGCTAAGGTGGGACAACCCCAATAAAGGTCTGGAGAAAAATAAATTATTATGTAGCTTATACTGAGGAACGAAAGAGGTCGTTTGGTTCTAATGCCAAAGGAAGGTATATTGGAAACGTAGCTGCCCAAATTACCTGGAGGATATGAGGTCAAAAGTTTGACAAATAGGTGTGTTCGTGA
This sequence comes from Calendula officinalis, assembly GCA_963853835.1. Taxonomy (NCBI): domain Eukaryota; kingdom Viridiplantae; phylum Streptophyta; class Magnoliopsida; order Asterales; family Asteraceae; genus Calendula; species Calendula officinalis. Next base: position 42,613,124 of record OY970826.1, read on the forward strand.
TAGACTATGATTATATTAGATTTTGTTATTTCATTGAAACGAAAAAGAATGTTTCATTTTAAGCAATGAAGAGCGAGATTCAGTCCATGTATGACAACCAAGTTTTGAGTTTAATTGATCACACACCCAGTATTAAGACCATTGGGTATAAATGGATCTTCAAGAAGAAGACCAACATGGATGGGAAAGGACACACCTTCTAGGCTAAGTTGGCTGTGAAAGGTTGCACTCAGACTCAAAAGATTGATTATGAGGAAACATTCACACCAATAGCCTTGAAAACCCAACAAAAACAACTAAAAAAACCCTTAGTCAGATGCTCCCCGGGTAGATTCCCGTTAGAACACTCTGATGCTCAAGTTAGAATCGGATTTATGACGTGAGGTCGTGATTGTTACAGATCGCATTGAATGTGTGTAGTAAATGCGATGAGTAATAAATGTACCAAGTTATGAGATGCCTTAGCCGATCGCTATGGAAATGTATATATAACCGAACGTTAAAGGTGGGAAAATGAGAACGCTTTACTTCGGACCGGTCCTTCGCGGAATCCCCGGATAATAGGTCGAGACGGGTCCTCTTATCCGGAGTGTAATAGCGTGAGCCTGCGATGGAGCCGCCCTAGGGACTTGGTCGCATTTAATGCGCCCTTGGCTCGAAGTGGCTTTCCCGTAGAACCCGTTCCACGCTTAGATCGCTGTATAGCTTAGTTGGTAGAGCATTGGGCTTTTAACCTAATGGTCGCAGGAGAGTGCCCTGCCACACCTACTCCTATCAACTAGTCTTCGGCCGCATGGGTTTATTGCACAAAAACGCCGGGACCTTTTATTCGTCGGCGGGGGCGGTCCGGACAATATATCGTACATTGGAACCCTTGGTTATAGGTTTCATTCTCTTTCTTTTTTGATTGGATGATGGAAAAACCAGCAGCATGGTTTCAAAATCACAGGTCTGTTGTTCTTTGCCGCACCACCAAGCGGGATCGAGACCAGCCCCTTGTATAAGACAGATCGCTTCCCTCAGTCAGCGGGAAAAAAAAAGAATGTTGACACTCAATTTTCATTTCCTCGTTGGGGCTCCGTGCACTGGGAAAAGGCCTACGCCGACGAATGCCTCTTTTCTCTTCTCTGACAGGTTGCATCATATCTTATTATTACTAAAATACAAATACACCTCGTTTAAATTACTTTTGCTTTACGCTGAACATACTAATAAATATAGTTATCAACTATTTCCCTATAACCAAAATAATCCTCATTAAAAGTTATTGCTTAAAAAAAGTTAAGAGGAAAAATGAGAGCAAACTGAATTCAAAGTGCCAATTCATCAAACTCTTGACTTCAAATTAAAATCTAAATCTATCAGGGATGTGAAAGGGAGACAATTAACGACATCCTAATCTAATATAAAATTAAATTAACTTCATAATTTCATACTACTTTTCACTAGTAAGTAGTTAGCACATTATGCAGATATGTCTGTATAATGTTTGGTTATGTAAAAAAGGTAATAAAAGTTACTTTTTTCAGGTAGTTTACTAAGGCATCTCCAAACACTGACACGTTCTCTCAAACCCATCAGTATCGCCACATCACCCTCTTCCCTACAGATGAGGTACTGACAATGTCGTGCCAACAACACCTCATCACTAACTCATCCTCATTTAAAACAATATTATTATAACACTCACCCCCCCCCCCCTCTCACACCTCCCCACCGATGAGGAGAACAACGCGTCGTGTAGGGGACGAGTTGCCTACCGACGAGATGTAGGAATACATGGTGCCAATGGCGTCTTCCCCCGATGAGTTTTGACGAGTTTTAGACGTGTTTGTGCCTCTACCGTTGGCAGGGGTCTAAGGATACTTGATATGGGACCATGAAATCATACCAAAACTATTGCTAAGCAACCATATAATATCATTTTGAAAGAAATACTCATCACATGACCATTCTCACCACATGTGAAGGGGATGGTGTTCCATATGTTTCACATGACCAATTTTATGCCCACCACACACATGCTCTTCTGCGGTTGTGGTCACGTCCTCATAACGAAACGCACCAAAGTCTGAAGGGGCGCGATGTTCTATTTGCCTACACGTCGTGATTAGATGCCACATAGGATCGCACCACACCACATGATGCCTATACCCACCAGCCTAAAAGCGGTGCAAACAGATGATTTCAGTTTGAACTGGAGGACTTTGGTTCACCGACACCATTGACATGGTGGTGCCACTGAAACACCTTCGGTTTCTTGACGTCTCAAGAGAAAAGGGAAATGATATATTTAAGGGTATTGATGCGTTGTGTATGTGTGTGTATTTTATGTCTAAAGTATAGTTTGAATAAGTATGTTTGACAAGAGTGTGTTAGTTGATTGTCTATCTTAATATTATTATTTGATAAAAAGTAAAGTGTCAACAAGTGTTACACTACTGTTAAGTTTTTTCTTTTGAATGGTAGAGTATACAATAATTCTAGACCGGGTCGTCAATGTCTATCATATCCCGAGGCATCTAATACCATTGTATCCGATAATTTTGTTTACATATGAACTGAATGACTTAAGTCGGCCTTAGAGCATCACCAATGGTTAACCTCACAATAACTTATTACTTGTGGCATATCAACAATCTACTAACTAAAAACCTCTACATAAATAGCATCTCCAATGGTTAATCTTTCCAAAAGTTTTTTCTTTATAATATTTTTAATTTACCTTCATCTATCTTAAATGTTATATAAATGCCCCTTATAGAATTTGACACTTTTTATAACATCTTACTAAATATAATATTTTAAAAAAATATCTTATACACAAATATTATAATAATTGACATTAAATATTATATAAGTTATTTATTAACTAATAAAATATAATAAAGAATTTATGTATAATATATATAAGGTTTAAAATGAAAAACTATTAAATATAAGGATTAAAAAGATAATTTAAAAAGATAATTTAAAAACTTCAACATTATTTTAATACTATTTGAAAAAAATTCAAAGGGTTACCAACTCAGTCACATACTAGATCCTCCCCTGCCATTAGAGATGCTTTTATATTTAATTCAAATCTAATTAAAAATAATTATTAAAAACAAAAAGAAATTATAGTTTTCAAATGGAACCTTTTTGTCTAAATCAAGTGGGGCTATAGCAGAATCTCTCAAACGAACGTCACGAAATTTTATCACTTTACTCTCACAATCTTGAACAATATTTTCATACTTTGACTTTCCAAAATACGGTCGACATCTTACATATGTAAACATATGCGATTGTTAACTTTGTTGAAATGCTGTTTAAAATAGAAAGCCCACTTAAAGATGAGTATCATGTTTAATTAAAGAGAGCTGATTCGTACAGAGCAATTTTTATCCATGTATAACAATTTGATCCCAAATGACAATCATTCTTATAATAAAACAACATATTTTTAATCTCACCATTAAAGTAAAATGTATCAACTTAAATTTTCTTTTGAAACAACACAATGGTATAAAACTCATAGAATATGGTGCAAAACCAACATACATCAACCACACAAGATCATTTTTTTACAGAATAGACAGAGAGAGTATGTCTCGTGGCTATTGGCATTTTATATACTACCTCCGTATCAAAATAAGTGATACACTTTATATTTAGGGGTGGAACAAAATAAGTTATACACTTCCAAAACTTACCTTATTTGACAAAAAATTCGAACCCTTTCTGCACTAACTATCTACTTTAATAAAATGAAATTACCCTTTTACCCTTACTTTTACTTTTAAACATCATTAATATCACTTTATTTAAAAAAAAGTTGAACTCATTCTCTACTAACTATCAACTTTAATATATTTTAAACTACCTTTTAATTTTTTGTCTCAAAAACCGTGTTTCAAGAAATGTATCACTTATTTTGATACGGAGTTAGTATAAAATATTAAGTAAAGTTATATTGTTGACATGTAACACCAAATTTAACAAAAACTTAATCGTCAATAAAAATAATAGTTATACGTTATTTCCCCTTACTAATTTGATCTAATTATCTCATAGATCAAATTAATTACTAATCGTTTTTTAAAGGAAACATATCACAATTCATGTATTGTAGTTTTGTTAAAACAAATAAATAATTATATCTAAATACGAATTAATCAAAATAATGAAGTTTTAGACCAAGAGGCCACACCAAGAATGGCCGACATACCCCCACTTCCAAAATTTGTCTTTTTGTATATCTTTAGTGTTCATTATTTTATGCACTGTCCTTACCCTAATTACTTGGCTTTTTTAGAAGTAAATTCTGGTTTTTGATAATTATAAAACTACTTTATTTTTAATAATTATATCATTGACATATGAATACATACTGTACAAATAAAAACTCATGGAAGAGTCCAATTATGCTAGACAATTTCTATTATATAAAGCGGGATATTAAAAATACATTTTAATTGGCATATGATTAAAATGAGGGACAACACTAATACTAGCAGTATAAATAAGAAATAAAAAACATCATCGTATTAATGTAGCAAAAACAACAATTATTCATAATAATAGTTGAACGCGAGATTTTTTGCTATTTCAAAGTGGCTAAAGGTGTCTCATATTTTAATATATCAATTATTAATATTCAATTATCATCTAAAGTAGATAGGTTCGATATAAGCATATTGTCCGCTTGGATGTCACTTCTTACTCAAAGAACTAATTTTCTAACTTACTAATATTTTGTCTAAAAAAATTCTAAATTATTCAACTATTAGTCCGGTGAGATGCGAATTACACACAAAATCACACATAAAGTCATTGATACAAAAGATTTTTCACGATAAAAACAAATCGAATATATAATTGGAGACATAAATATATGCTTTAAACTCTCACTATAACACGCGGAGGACAATTACTAGTTATATATAACAGCTAATAGATTTTTACTCGCGCGATGCTGTCGGAAATATTCTTATATTATCCAGAAGAGTGTTAACTAGAAGAGTGTTAACTAATATTTATACATGCCTAAAAGAGAATTTTATTTTAAGAAAATAAAATATTTTTATGCTAAAAAATAAAACATAAGTTTCAAGATATTCTCTATAAAAAAAAACTCTTCCTAAGGTAATGGATTTTCACCCACCGCGACTTCGTACTAAAAGGGTGTTGTCACTCTAAGATTAATTACCTTGAAAAAATAGTCAAACCAATTATAAAGAAAAGGAAAGATATGTCATGTTTAAAACAAATAATAGAAATTAAATACATGAAACCAAGTTGATGAATAATCATAAAAAGTAAATAAGCAATTGTTATAACCTAGGGGTATTCGTTTGGACGGTTTGGTTTTATCCAAACCAAATAAATGAAACCAAATAAAGTCCGGTTTTTAAAAGTTCAAATCGAACCGTCCAAACTAATTAAAAACCGAACCGATCCAAACCAAATTACAATTTGGATGGTTTGGTTTTGTCCATTTGGATCATTATCATCCTCATAAAGATCTTAAAATTCTGACAATGATCCATTTTAGAAGAAAAAAATGATTGGTTGAGAGTTGTCATCGCAATACTCACCAATTTTTGAGTCATCACCGGATCCTAACCCTATATACTACCTCCGTATCAAAATAAGTGATACACTTTCTATTTATGTGTGAAATAAAATAAGTGATACACTTCCATAACTTACCTTATTTGGTAAAAAAGTGAAACTCATTATCAACTAATTATCTACTTTAATAAAGTGAAATTACCCTTTTACCCTTACTTTAAACATCATTAATATCATTTCATTCAAAATAAATGGGACGCATTATCCATTAACTATCCAATTTAAACTATTTTAAACCACCTTTTAATTTTTTTCCCTCAAAAACCGCAATTCTTCAAGTGTGTCACTTATTTTGAAACTGAGGAATCAGTTTCAAAATAAGTGACACACTTTGGGTTTCGCATTTTTTGAGGCAAAGTATAATAACTAAAATTATAGATTAAAGTGGATGGTTAGTGTAGTATGGGTCCCACATATTTTGATTAAAGTGAAGTTAATGATCTTTAAAAGTAAAAATAAGGGTAAATGTGTTATTTCACTATATTAAATGACATAACTAGTTGGTGTGGGTCCTACTATTTTTTACCATTTATAGTAAGTTTTTAAAGTGTATCACTTATTTGAAACATCTTACATAGAAAGTGTATCACTTATTTTGAAACGGAGGAAATATATATATTACTATTCGGTTTATTTGGACAATCCGGTTTTTAAAATGAAACCAAATCCAATCCGAAAACTAAACTATTAATTTGGTTAAAGTCCAAACCGATCCAAAAAACCAAATAACCAATCCAAACGAACCAATACAAATTGTTCAATTGGACAATCCGGTTATATTCGAACATTGAACACCCCTATTATAAGCAATTGTAAAGATAATGTCAAAAAAGGGTCAAAAAGGACGGCATTAACCAAAAAAATATCTTAATTACTATTCATCGTCGATGTTAAATGTAGTATTATAATAATACGTTTATTGAAATTTATTTAGTGACATATATTATTAGAAAAAAGTATACGAAAGAGGGCACAATAATTCTACATTAAAATAATAGTACGAAATGATAACTTCCAACGAGTTATATTGATTTTTTAGTGCTGCAAAATCCAAGATTTTTTCTTTTATATTCTACTTTCCATAAAGGGTCGCTAATTAGTACTATATCATTTTTAAAAAATACTTAAAAATGGTTATTGTGAAAGGCCTACTCCATTTCGGGTAGTACACAAACTTTACAATTAACTAATTATTTAATTCTTTTCAGTTAAAAATTAATAAGGGTACAACACATGATTATATACCCACATTTTTGTCCATATATGGATTATTTAGTCTTTCTTTTTCTTTCCCTTTCTGGTAATAATAATTTTGTTGGAAAGAACTCCAACATTATGTTACAATATTATTCCATCCAGAAAGTTAATAGGTTTATTTTCCATGCAGTGAAAATTGTGTGAAGTACATTTTCCATTTACCTTACAACTAGAGGCGGAATTAGGTAAAACTAATTAGTACTCCGTATTATACACTAAGAAAAAAAATTAATTTTTATTATATTAAGAGAAATGATATTTCTTCCTATCATTTGTGTCTGCTAATTTAACTACCCACTTATATATTTGACATGTATAATCCACTAATTCTCTTTCATTATATCAACCTTTAATTTTGACATTTGTTAGATCAAATAAGTAGATTACCACACTATTCTAAACAAATAAATCACCTAAATAAATCCAGTTATAAATAAATCACCTAAATAAGCATTTAGTAGATTACCACACCATTAGACAATTATGGCCTAATCGTGAGCAATATAGTTCAGGTAAGTATTTTCGAGTATTTCGTCTCCACGAGGAACAATTTAGTTGATTATGTAAAACAAAACTAATTAATTAATCTAATAAAATAATTAAAAGGGGTTTTCATCGTTGTAACTTTTATTAACAAAATGATTAATTTAAATAAAATTGATTTATAAAGCAAACAATTGACAGTAAACAAAGTGGAAGTGTTTTCAATATTAAGAAGGATATTCACTATGAGTCGAATCCGTATGGGTCTAGGTTTGGCTGCGAAGTACCGATTTAATTCATGTTCTAGGAGTTTAAGGAGCTAGATTTCTCTCAAATTCCTAAAATGTCTCTAATATGATCTCTAGGAATTTCTTCCTCAGAAACCTATTTAAAGTCACACTCCGACTTATAATTCTTAACTAGGTCCGGCTTTCCGAGACCTTCTAATCCTAGGAATTTCCACTCTAAAGATTAGACTTTAAATTTTACCTAGGTTATCGGTATCTAATCTCGGACCCCTATTTCTAGTGAATCGCTGACTATGTCAAATGATATGAAAAGTCAGGGGAATTACTAGATCAATTCTATGTTGTCAATATCTAGTCAATCAAGCAATAAACAGATTAAATAATGCGAAAATGAAGGTTTAACAAAAAAGTTCTTTGTTAAAAATATAAGTATTCAAACAATCATTAAAAAATCCTAAAAATATCCAAACCTAAAACCTAAACTTCATCTAATCATAGCGAATATTAGATGATTAGCACATAGACATGCTAATAATCATCAAACAAACATAAGAATTCATAAACATAAACATAGTTCGAATAAAATTGATAAAAACCAATGTTGTAAGCTTAGAATCTTGACAGTTGAGAGCTCCTAGGGTTGAATTTCGGCTGCCACAAAGCTAGGTCAAAAGCCCTTAATCCAGATCTGCAGTTTCGCTTAATTAGGTGTCTGGCCGTGTTAAATCGTGTCGCTAAAGTGAAAATAGCGACACTATCTCGTGTTGTTGATAACAAACAGCAGTCCGAAATAGCTTAAACTGAATTTTTCAAGTTTATAGGTAGCGTCCAAGATAGCGTCGCTATTTGTAGATAGCGGCGCTATCTCCTCTGATTCTTGGTTTCTTCATTTTCTTGTGCCGTTTTGACCCGTTTTTATTACTTTTTCTTCTATAGCCTGAAAAATACAATGGAGACTATTTTTTAGTGATAACAACATATTTTAATCAATAAACATACACAAAAAGAACAATATTGGCAGATAAATATATGTATAAATCAGCCAATATCATGTGTAATCCACTAATTCTCTTTCATTATATCAACCTTAATTTTGACATTTGTCAGATCAAATAAGTAAACATATTAGTAGGCACAAATTGTAGACATCAATATTATTACACTTATATTAATTGTAAATTTTGACCTTTAAACCAAAACTCTTCTATGACTCTATGAACATAAATATGTATAACGAGCTAAAATTGAACTAAATAACATCACATGTATGTAAATTCTTACTAATATTATTAAATTATACATCACTGAATGTGAGTTAACAATTAGCATGTGACGATGCTTCACACTGAATATACAAAAATACACATAATATTAAAAAAATTGTTGTTTATGTATTATACATGTCTCCTTCATATATGTTATTTAAGTAATATTTTAAGCTCGATAATAGTAAAAATTTACCTAAAGTTTGCCTGATACATCACATTGTCCTCATCAACGCATCAATGTACCATAGAAACACAACAAATTCAATTTTTATTGATTTAATTAATCATTCTCAAACACAAACAGAGGTGGTAGGAAAGGTGGGCATGGTGGGCCATTGCCCCCTCCAAATGCAAAAGTTCTTAATTTAGGGTATAAAATGTATTATGTGAAAATTGACTACCCAAATTTATAATGTGCAAAGTGACCCTTGCAAAGTGTGACCGTCTAAAAACAGGTGCCGTTCTCAAAAATTAAAAAACAACTGTCAAGTTCCCCTCTTCCCCATGCATACTGTCTTCTTCGTCAATGAAAAACGAAAGCCACCCGATTGAAGTTTAAGGTAACTATTGAACCAATTCCGATACCATTGTTGTATTATCTTATGTACATATTTATGAATCATATTATCACCTTTATTGGAATTCTGAAACATCACCGGAAAATCATAAAAAAATTGGAGATCAGTGAATGAATGATTGCTTGGTTACCTACATCGAGAAAGATGTGTTTGATAATGTTGATGATGAGTTAATTATGAAAAAAATTCAAGGTATAAAACCTCGTCGTTGTCAATTGTCGAAACAATGATAGGTAAATTTATGACTTATCGCACTTAATACATGTATTGCTTTTTTTACCCGCTTAATATATAAACTTATATATTAATACATGTTTATTTTTTTGAGTTTTGCCCCCTATAATATTTGTCCTGGTACCGCCACTGAATACAAACACATTATTAGGGCTTGAATTGAAATTCTAAGGATGTGATAATATTTGCTCCTTTACTATAGCATATACTATTTGGCTAAGATAAAATAAACCAATTAATAAAGAAGACACATACAGCAAACAGACAAACAGTGGAGCCAAGCATCCTACACTATATATGAGGCTACATATGATGAACTCTTGCCACATCACCTACATGCTCGATTTCTATTGGATGTTAATTCCACGTGTAATTCAGCTATTCGTCGACTGATTCCTCACAAAACCCTAATCCCTCTACGTCTTTTGCCAACTGCGCTCCTCACAAATCGACACAACCGCCTCCTACCTCATAAGACACCGCACGTCGGCCAACCGCCACCATTCACCCCCTTTCTCATGGATCTCCGGCGTAGGCTCCCTCCTAAACCTCCTTCCGCCACTAAACTCACCCACCCGAAATTCATTCCCGACGATGAAAATCGAGCGACGTCCGTAACGAAACCCACCGCAGTTGATCGCTGTCTCACCTGAAAGTGAGTCGATTTCATCATCATACACACACGCACACGCGCGCAGAGGTGAAACCTTCAACAATGGCTGCGATTGATCCAAATTGTGCGTTTCTCAAGGATGTTAAGCGTATCGTTATCAAGGTGACTGCTGATTTCATTGATTCTCATTTTTTTTAAGTGGAATCGTATCGATTGCTGTGTTTGATTAGTGTTTTTGGAGTTCATTGAGGTTTTCGCGATGCTTAACCCCTAAATCGTATGATATGTAGTTTTCAGATTGCATTCGGCCTCCTGTTGTAATTCAATGTTTAATTTTGTGCATGTTAATAGCAATCATGCCAGGGTTTCGCTGAGCTAATTACAACTTAAATGAGTTCACCACTGTAGATTATCTGGTGAAAATGCAATGAAATTTGATAATAATTGCCAATGATTTATGCTTTTGGTCTCATCAATCCTCAAAAGAATATTCCTAAAGGATATTGGCATAAATCTAATACAAATGGCTGCAAATTTATGCTTTTCTGTTTCAAGGTTGGGACAGCTGTTGTGACCCGAGATGATGGAAGACTTACGCTTGGAAGATTAGGAGCTCTTTGTGAGCAGGTAAATTTTTATCAAAACTTATTTGACTAACTTTATGATCATTTCTGTTTTTGTTTTGTTTAATTCTGAATATTATAAGAAAATTAAGGGCATGTATTGAATACTTATTATGATTAACTTGTACCCAAAATGCATATTCAAATACTAAATTTACACCAAAATATCATTTCCTTATTTAAGTTACACCAAAATACATTTTAGTACCTTGAACTTGACTAACTAGGTTTTCTACTACCCCCAACTATTAAAAGGTGCAACATGGTACCCTGAACTAGACATAATGGTCGATTTAGTACCCCGACTCATTAATTTGATCGCGATTTCTTACTTGATTTACTGTTGTTGATTCCAAGATTTGTCATCATACGGAGTTTGATTTTTACTTGTGTAGCCATGCTGGCATTCAGGCAAAACTATTTCAATTCAATTGAAACTATTTCAATTCAATTGGTTTGGCTGATGAGCATATGTATTTAGGGTTAATACTTCAAATATGTGTTTTTGCGTGTATATGTGCATTCATATTATCTTGTATTGTTTAGGTCTTTTTCTTGATAAGCTTGAATAATTCCTAAAACATGATAGATACACATGTTCCACATTTTAGATTACAAAGATCAACAAACTCGATGTGAATCATGTCTGCAAACATAGGGGCATATTCACATTATATGATATAATAATATAATATGATACAGAACGTTTTTACATTCTGCAGCTATGACTTCTTAATGCAAAGGCAACAAACTCAGGAGATAGCTCCAAAAAAGGTGATGGACATTGTTAGACGCTTAGAAGAAGGCATGTTCAAAACTACAACCAGCAAGGTTTTTCTTTTTCTGTTTTTTGAATAAATTTACATATTTTGATTTTTGACAGAATATAACTATGTATCATTTTTTTAGGAGGAATACATGAATTTAGAGACATTAGAAAACCGTTTACATATATTAATCAAACGCCTCCCTTTAAATAATCAAAATCAACATTATCAGCAACAAGGAAATAGTAATACTCCTGTTATGATTCCAAATCATGGTATGCCTCAAACTGGGAGCTCAAGTATAATGGTTCCAAACCCTGAGCACAACAACACATCTGATTCAGGTTTGACTAACACTTACCAACAGTCAACATCAAATTTCCCCAATAATCTAGGTGGCAACAGTTTAATTTCGTCAATGGGTGCACAAAGAATGGCTAGCCAAATGATACCTACACCTTGATTCAATAATAATAACACAAATAATCAATCTTACATGAACATGGATTCATCAAACAGTGTTGTTGGGTCATCAAATATTGACTCTACAACTGTTTCTCAACAAAAGCAACAAGTTGGTGGTCAAAACAGTCGCATATTGCATAATCTTGGGGCCCATATGGGTGGTGGAATTAGGTCCAGTTTGCATCAGAAAGCTTACGGGTCGATAAATAATGGTTTAGGAATTATGGGAAATAATATACCAATGACAAATAATTCAAGATTTTCAGAAAGCTTTGCCACAGCTTCTCATTATGGAAATATTTCCAAAATAATGCCACATCATTTTGATCAACAAATGTCACAAGGTACTCACTCACATGTGTATATATGCTTACAGATATATGTATATATATATATATATATATATATATATATATATATATATATATATATATATATATATATATATATATATATATATATATATATATATATATATATAATTTTGTTTGTTTATTAATTATTGTAATCTGCAGGTGATGGTTATGGGAATAATAGTACATTATTTCACTTGATATTTGTACATACTAAATTTTGAAGCATACCCGCCCATCGGGCGGGTTATGAAGCTAGTATGCTATATGAGTAATGACTCCCGCTTATGAACAATGAAATGCTCCAAAGCGACATAAAATTGGCTCAAAACGACTATCTCTTCATCTAATTGTATATATGCGTATGAAGTTAAGGGACCAAATTTGTAACTTTTAACATTCCACATGTGCAAAATGTAAGTTATTCTTTTTACTATTTAGTATGATCAAAATTAAGTTGAACAATTTTTTACTAGTTGGCCTTATTTTGTACGATACTTGTGGGCTCAATGATAACCCTTTGCTGAGGTGTACATTTAGCCCAACTCTTATAAAGAGTCATATTGAATTAGATTTTGTAATTATGATCGAAAAAACATGTAACCCTTCAAAGTTCAAATAGTTTGAAAATATCAAAACTTGACTACAGTAATTTGAATGCTTACAACTTACTAACTCGTTTGTGAATATATCAATTGGATCCTACCATTTTTGATATATTACACCCTTTGTTTCCGCAAATATTGACTTCTAGCTAGTTACAGTATACGATCTTTTAAATTCTTTCGATCTAAGGTTGATCTAATCTATTTATTACTCCTGAGCAGAATCATAAAAGTAAACCTCTAAAAGTAAATTTTTTCTCAAATAAGAAATACTTCTGCCACATTGAATGTGTCGCCATAATCCTCAAGTTATATGTTCATTTTTTTCTTTTAGGGTATTTAGTCTACCGCTTTTAATATTTTATTTGTACTTACATTGATTGTATTGGTTCACACATGTATATACATATGCTAATCTTTTAAAAATGGCCCTTAAATTTTGTAGGTCATTGACAAACCCTACTTTAATCGTTTCATACCAGTGGGTTGTGGTGAGCATTTGGACTGAAAAAACTAAATCAAATAGAAAACCAACAAAAACCGAAAACACGTAGTTCGGCATCGGTTTTGAAATTCAGCATTTGCGGTTTCGGTTCTATTGGTTTCGGTTTGGTCCTCAGATAGGGATGAGTATTTGGGCAAAAAAAAAAAACTGAACCGAACCGAACCAAAAACGGTTCGGTTTTGAAAATTCTTCATCTTCGATTTCGAGTGCATCAATTTCAATTCGGTTCGATTTTGGAATAAATGGTTGTGTTCTTTGCAAAACATATCCGCGCCATTTTTATCTTACTCCTTATTAAAGGGTTTAGGAGTACTAAGTATAGAACTCCTTAAACTTAAACTTAATCTTATTTATATTTTGGGTAACATCTTGAACACCACAAAAATAAAAAAATATTGCTTACAGGATTCGAACACAAGACTTTTTGCGAGTAGTGACCGTGTGTTAACCGATTGCTTTAAATGATACTTTGTTTAGAACAAATAAACAACCAACATTAAATAGAAAACATATTGTATCGAACTTTCCATGATCAAGGTATTCGTATGTGTGCTCACCTATTCTTTAATTATAATCCTTAAGTTTGTTGAATTTGAATGTATTATTATGTTCTAGATGATAATGATTACTAATTGCAATTTTTAAAAACTGAAAAAATCATGTATTTGTGCAATTATTGTTGTAACACCGCATTTTGAAACCATTTTTTTTAAAAGACATCCATTTTAGCATTAATCGAAGGTTATGGAAGCATTTAATTTAGTTCCTAATTACGTTAGGTTTACAAGCCGTGGTCCCACAAAATATTACAAACGAAAGTGTTAGTTAAAAGACGGTATTACAAAAACTAGGCTCCCTTAACAAAACATTATAAACGCATGGTCAAACGCTCCGTCCAAGCCCGACCCGACTCAAGCCTTCCAACCTGAAATGTGTCAATGAGGAAGGGATTAGCACAAAAGCTAAGTTAATGAATTAATACAACTAACTATGCTAAACACTAAGCACGAAAGTAATTAACATCTCCGATTTGGGTAACCACTATTTGAGAGGATTGGTCGCCTTGCGAGCCTTAAACCATGGTCGGTCAAAACCACGGTAACCGATAGCACTGTATCCAACGGCCCGGGTAAACCCCCTTAACCATGCAACGTATACAGGTAAGGTTCGAATACCCTGTTAGTCGATACACTATGCTCAGCCGTTATCCGTCCGACACTGACCTCGTCCCGAATGTGCACATAGTCATGTATGGTATTCCACTACCACTAGGCATACATAACAAGTAGACTAGCTACGAAAAACACCGCGAAAAACGTCGCAAGAAAGTTCCCAGACGCGAACTAGAGTTCGCGAACTAGTGTTCGCGTCGGGAACTCTCCCGCGAACTACTTCACGAATTATGAAAGATTTATGTGCATAGTTAGTCAACCTATGAGGATACATCCATGCCTACAAAACACTTAAGGGTCACACCGGTGAGTGCATGTAATACGAGCAAGTTATGCAACGATACTACGAAGAGGAATGATTCATAATAGTCATTATGAATCAGTTAAGTATTAAGTTAAGTTTAACTTATTACTTGATTAGTTTAACTAACTAATTAATACAAGTAGTTGTACATTACTAGTTGAGTAAATATACAATGTATTAATTATAGATTATCCATAATATGATTTAAAGTTATTAAATCATATAGTAATTGGATAATATTGTTGTATAAATTATATAAAGGTTATTATATAATTAATTATTAAAAGTATAAATACAAGTATATAATTCGTGTATATGGGTACCGAATTATTAGTGTATTAATACTAGACATTTAATAGTCAAGTGCAACAATAATAAACTAGTAAAACTATAAGGGTTTGAAGTGTAAGAGATAAGTTTAATTAAGAGACTAATCTTAATTAAACTAGAAGGGCCCTAAGTGAAAGTCTTTCTATTATAAATAGAATGCATGAGGTTCCCTTATTCCTTGATCATAATTACGAAACCCTAGCCTCCCTCCTCTCCTTAGTTTCGGCCGAACACAACCCCAAGAACACAACACTTTGTATTCTTCGTGTACTTCGTTCGTTCTTCGTGTTCTTCAAGTCTTGAAGATCCAAGATCGTTGCAAGTGATCATCTAGATGATCGTTCGTTGTGTTCATCATCAGTGGACTTATCTTAAGCACTAACTAAGGTATGTTTCATGGAACACTATTTCCTCCTTCTCCTCATGTTCGAAGTCGAACCAAGAACCCTAGGGTTCTTGGCAGTAGTCGACGAACACACACAATTATGTGTGTGTGTGTTCGAGTTCTTCGTACAAGGTTTCTTTCTTGTTAACCTAATCTAGATTTCCAACATCCCAATCCTTTAGGGTTTAAGGATTAGGTTTAATCCCAGTTCCGCTCTTAGGGATTAAATCAGCTAGTTGGTTTTAACCGGTCAAGAACAAGTTCATGTTCTTGGTCTGTCATGGTTCGAACTAAGTATATTAGGAGGTCGATCCTATGGGTCGATCAGTCGCATGGTGCATTCGCAAAACCCTACAAATTACACCCTAAATCTCTGTCACGTCTTCCCGATCGCGAAGAGGACGCGAACTCCCCAGGTCAGCCAGCCCTGCGTATTTTACTAGTATAGACTACTAGTTGGAAATCAAACAAGACCCGAGTTGTAGGTTAATCCACTCACCTTTCAATCCTCGATTTCCTTAACTCAGTGAGCTAGTATCACTGAGTCTCCTTCCCGGTTCCTGTAACAAGTATACGGAGTTAGTGATTAATCCACCGAAATGTCAAAATCGTCAATATAACAAATCACAACTCAAGGCTCATAAAATACACATTTTATGACATTACCAACTAGTCTAACCATCACCACTTACCAAATAGTCAATTATAACCATTTAGCTCATTTTACGACTAGTTGACCTAAACGGGCCAAAAACTCGAACATGACCATAACACCTCTACATCTCCATCAACTAGCGTGTAATCTCTACACTAGCAATCCACAATCATTTAAAAACTCATCAAGCTCATAACTAACACAACTCCAAGTATTTTACTTACACAATCGCTAGTTCACCAATTTAACCCAAACACTAACTAGTTAATCCACCAAAACATCCAATACTTGATTTCTCAACATCCATAACTTCCTAAACATGTTTTCTCAACCTAATGAACAATTCCAACCATTCAAACATCAAGAAAACCAAGATTTGTCAAAACTCACCTTCAACATCCACCATTAATGGAGGTTGAAGTTGATTTCCCTCAAACCTTGTTCCCTCCCAACAAATAACCATACAAAGGATGTAAAAGCTTGCATAAACACATATAACATTATCATGATCTCTTTTAAAATCATCAATCATTTTAGACATACTTAGATAGTCTACTATTTACTTTTTTCTCATCTTTTCAATCATATCTTTATTTAAATCATTTATTAATAAAGACCCATAAAACATCATATGTATTTTCAAAAACCATTTGCTATGTACACAGTTTTAAAAGTCTCATGTCCTCACCTTAGTCAAGCTAAATCCAAATCCTGTTTATCAACACGAAACCTTGCTTCCCCATTGGAGCACCTTCAATCCTTAAGTCTTCTTGACCTATCATCAACATATCCACATAATATAGTTATTATCCATAACTAGTCACTAATCAAACCAAAATAACCTTCTTAACCACCAAGTTCATCCAACTTGGTGGAATCTCAAACCCTAGTTCAAGATTTCCATCAACGAATCTCAAATCCAACTTGTGCACAATGTTTACAAGCTTACAATGAGTGTTCTACACTCATCTTAGTCATCTTCCCCAAAGATAACTTGGTAGGTTACCAAAACCATCATTTTTCCCCAAATAAAGGTCACAAACTAACTACCAACTATCAAGGATCAAGAATCATTACCATTGTTGTTAAGATCCACAAGATTGATGAAGATTTGAGCTCTAGAACACCAAAATCGCCCAAAGGCTCTCAAAAATCGGCTGCACAAGAATTGGGGGTGAAAATGAGCAAAACCCTAGTTTTTCCCGTTTTATGCTGTCCAGGCACCTTCGTGGCACGAAATAAATTCATCGTGGCACGAAGTTTGGCGGGCCTATCTTCGTGACACAAAACTGAAACTTCGCGTTCAACGGATCACGAAAACAAGTTTCTGTCTCACTTCGTGCCACGAACCCAGATCTTCGTGACACGAACTTGTGCAGGTCTGCACTTTTTGTTGTCCTCTTCGACACGATTTCGTCTGTAACTTCCTCATACGATGTCCAAATGATACGAAACCAATTCCCACGTGTTTTAAATGATTTATACTTATTTATCATATTTGTTTTTCAGAATTTATTTAACACAAAATTCGGGTCGTTACAACTATCTACCCCTTAAAAGGATTCCGTCCTCGGAATCACTTCAAAAATTTCCGTTCCTCATTCGACCGAGCATTCCGCTCTCATTCTCTTGTGGTTATTACTATCGAACTTTTCCCATTACAATTAAATCGATAATATACATTTAAACATTCGCTTAACCCCGAAAGGCCCGAACGGGTCAAAAATCAATCTTGAGCCCTTAGTACCCAAACGGGTCAAAATTGCACGATTTTTACAACACTTTCAATCCTTTAACCGATCCTTTTATACACATAGAAATGATATGACCCAAGCATTAAAATCAACTAATTGACCAACACGAATGTCAAAGTCTAGCTTCGACCAAGTTGCCATATTCCAACATCGTCTAACCTTTGACTTAAAAACAAAGTCAACTATACTTTAACAATTTCCCTTCTCGTTAAGGATTCCATAAATCCTCCTTTCCTTTACAATCGACCTTTAATTTATGATCCATCTACAATCATATACTCGATTCCCAAATTCAATCTTGAAAACACCAAAACGGGTCAAAGTCGTATAATCCGACTACAACTCTTTCAACTATTCCATTAACCTTTTCACATACATACAATCGATACATTATGCTCTCAACATTCACAAGTCAATCAAAATGAAAGTCAAAGCCCATCTTTGACCAATTCAACCAATCACAAGTTGACTAACCTTGACTTTTGCATAACGTCAACCATACTTTTTCCAAACTAACAAATTCCGTACTCACGGGGTACCATTACCAACTTATCACTTCCGGTTCTACTCATTATTGTTTCCTTAACAATCGTCCCCGTTTTTCCAAACTTTCAATTTCTCCCCAATTAGTCCGAGAGTCGCACCTTTGCTTAAGGTCACATCGACCTTTACCGATTCTTGACCATCATTTGGTCACTCATACCATCACTTAGTATTCTTTCAACCATGTTTGCATCACATCGATCAATTTCATAACTTTTATTCTCAATTATCGGTATTAGATCTCCTACCGCAACACATTCCATAATTTCATACGTGTTTACCATATCTAGGTTACCAAATAATAATTTGCTCACTAGGAGTTTCTCTTTCCTCCTCTTCTATAAAATTGTAGGCATCTCCTACACATACATGACCTAAATGCAACCCGCATTTCAAACCAAATTCTCATTTACCATAACATAAAAGCAATACTCATTAACCACATGGTTCTACATTCGTCATATATATACATAAGCATATACATATACATATATACATATATATCACGCCAATTCCATCTAAATATCCCTACCGTGCACATATACAAACATATGTATATGCCACACCAATACCATCGGGTATCCATCTTTTCGCATCACGTAGATTTGCTACTTTCTCACTCATTCAATCGCCTAATTATCCATCATGCATTCTAGCACCTCACCCATAATATCACATTATCATTTTCTTTCCTATTCAACATATTTCCATTTGACATACTTCTTAACACATTTCATATAACGTTACCTTTCCACTATCATATGCCTTTGAAGGCCATCACATGGCTCACATGCATTGTACCCCGCGGGTAAACTAATAGCATCTCCAATTGCTATTTAGCGTTTCACTTACACATTAACCACCTTTAACCGGCTCATTTCTTTAACAATTTCCAAATCTTTTGTCAGCACCGGAGTAACTACCACTCCATTCCATTAACCATAATTCACCGGCCAATCCAATCATCCTTGAGTCAAACAATCGACTCCGGTCCACACTTGCAACCCATGACTTAGCATATCATTTCTATGACATTTTACCATTATTTATCCTTTTACCCTTAGCATGGAATCCATCATCCATGATACAAACTTTTGTCATGACTAATTGTCAACTTTCAGTCAATCATATCAAATATCTAAAATTTGTCATTCCAGACACTCACTCTTTTCCACATATTTTCTATTTAAAAGTTTTAAATTTTCTCTAAAATCTTTAACCGTTCTTTTTCTTACCATTTGCGTATATTAATATTGCATCATTTATTCGGATTCCCAACAAACGTTAAAGTTTCATTTTCAAAGTCACTATTTCTATAGTTTTCCATTCACACTTTACAATTCTTAGCGGAACTTAGTACTCCTTTGTACTACTATCTTTTCCTTGAACATATTTACCATTCTCGTGATTCACCTTTCGATAATCCATGATAATATACCTCTTTCTATCTTTACTTTTCGCGACATATCAGTCATTAACTCACCCCAATACACACACAGAAAACCCGGGAGATCATCCCCCAAATACGGATCCATAACAAACAATTCGTCTATAATTCTTCATGTCATTTCACTTAAGCAACGAATCGTGCGACAATTAATCAAATAAAGCACGAACCTCATACCATCAATTTTATAATTGGGGGAAAACTTACCACACTTTTGCACCTTTCACATCACAATGATTTGACGAACTTTGAATGAGATTTTCTTCCTTTGTTGACTCCAAGCTACCATCGAACTTCCTCTTTTCTCCACTTGATGACGCTTCATGGATCTTTCGTCGAATTATCTTCTCCACATCTCTAGCAATAAATTCTCTTAGAAAAATTTCCAAGTACACTTCCGGGACAAAACTTCCCGAACAATCTACCCGCGAACTCCTTCCATGACATCTAGTACCATATCACTTTTCCAAACTTTTGCACATTGCTTTCTTCCACTGCGATGTCTCCCCTTCAACAACTGGGATGCAAGAGTCATCATAACATTCTTCATTCGCTTACTATCTTCCATCACTTGCTCAATTTCGCGAATCCACTGAATCGTCACCTTCGGCTCGGAACTTCCCAAATACGCATCGGGCTTACACTCCATGTATGTCTCGAACGGACATCCTTCCTGTCAGGATCGAATAACTAAACAAGTCATTGAATCACAGATCTACTAACAAAAAGAAGTTACAACGGATTAACACTCTTGTTATTTGATTAAGAACAATGTAAACTGAAATTGAATAAGAATGAACAAGAACACAGTTTATCACAAAAAGCTTCAATGTATATTAATTATCGATCAACACACACGTACGTTTACAATTCGTAAGGAACTATATATAATAGTCCTTGAAGCCTAACACTTTAACCTAGTTATTCTAGGAAACGATTACAATTGAATTTACAAAACATAAACATTCTGTAACTAATTCTACTAGAATCTCGGACGCAATCTGCACCATATCTGATCATCTATAGTATATGCACCCATCAGTAGTAGATCACTCGTCAGTAGTATCTTTGTAATTCTGCCCCATCAATAGTAAATCTTGTTAGCATCATTAAGACTTAACCAGTACTAACTGCAGCATCAGTATTAACTTGTTAATTTCCCAACAATCTCCCCCTAAACTTATTAATTCATTTTGAATTAATCAAGTTTCTTTTCTTCTTCCTCTTTCTTCTTCTTTTCTTCCAACAGTTTAGCTCTTCTTTGATCACCATCAATTGTCTGTTGATTTATCATTTTCCTTTGTGCAATTATATATTTACTGTTCCTCTTCATAAAATAGTTGTATTTTTCTTGAAACATAGCAACATCATGAGGTCTCATGAAGGAACATGTGGTGATTTGATACATTGTTTCTTCAGAATGTGGATATTCTCTTTCAAATAGGAATAGTTCACACTTCTTACTTGCCTTTTCAAAGAAATACATGTTAACTGTTGGTAGCACATTCCAAGCATAAACATTCTCTGTGCTAGTGAATTTCTCAGGATAGTCATCTGGATAGAATGCAGCATCTATCATCTCTGTGAGGTATCCAGCTCCTGGGTTTCTCCAAGACCCTTTTGACATTCTTGGTTTACCAATAATTAATACTTTAATTATATCACTTCTTGATAATGACATAACCATTAGTTCCCAAGCACTAAACTTTTGAGTTGATTTATCTTCTCTAATTATTTCAATCACATCATTTACAACTCTCCAGTTAATAATAGGATTGTCTTGTAGAGAAGCTATTGGAAGATCAAGTATTTGGGAGTCTTGTTTTGTGTTCTTCCTTGATTCTTGTTCTGCTTCTATGGCTTACCTCTTTTTGTTGACAGAAGGATTTGATGATTCACCAGTCATCGGTTTTCTGGTAATTACTAGTTTAGGATCAATATTAACTAATTCTTTGTCTTTAACCTCTTCTTCTCCAGGTTCTGTTAATTCCTTCTTTCTAGCAGTACAATATTTATCTACAATGGTCAACATTTTCATTCTTCCAAATGATTTAGCACTGTGACCTTTTGATTTTAAGTAATCTATCATTTTGGTTTTCTGCTCAAGTATCTCATCTGGTAGATCAGCTTTTTCTCTTTTGCATTCTGCAACTAGATCTTCAAGACAGTTCAGATGTTCTTCTTCTATCTTTTTCTGTTTATCAAATTCTGCTTGTTGATCTTCTACCAGGAATTATTCAATCTCTTGAATTGCTGCATTTTTAAGTCTTTCTTCTTCAGCTTTTCTTTTATCTTCAAGAGCTTAAGTCTTAGCACACTTTCTTTGATATCTAATTCTTTTCACCTTCCAGACATCTCTCTTTAAAGGTCTAACCATATTTATTTTGTTCACCATAAAGTGACCTAGAGCTCTGTGTGGGTAATCATCATCAAAATTTTCTTTTCCTTTACCAACATATATTGAAGGTGGAGTGTATTTCATATCAACAACTGGATTTATTGTAATTGATGGAGAAAAGGTATGTACTATATCCTCTGTTAATATTTTAGGATGAGGAGGAAGTGCACATTCATCAACTTCATCCCAGTTCACATTATCATCAATATCTGGGATGATAAGTGGTTTTAATTCTGGAGTTGGAGGCCTTGGAATGATCACAACTGGTTCAAGTAGTTCTGGTATTTCTTCTTCATATTCAGTAGTAACCAAGGTAGTTACTACTGGTGTTGTAGATGTTGTATGTATTACCAATTGTTGTGAGGAGTCTACTACTGGAGAGGTTGTTGATGTGGTTACTACTGCTAGGGCATCAGTAGTAACTGGAATGTTTGTTTCGGTTATTGGAATATTTACTACTGATGTTGTTTCTTCATCAATGGGATCAGTAGTAACAACCTCTGTTTGTTCTTTAGCTTCAGTAGTATCCATGGGATCAGTAGTGTCCATGACTTCAGTAGTAACTGGAGAATGTATTTGTTCTGCTGCTGGAGATTGTTGTGCAGACATGAATACATCTTCATCCATACTTCTGACTCCTCTATTCAGGTTTCACCAAAACTTTGACATGTTTCACCATGAGCTTCTCTAAGGTTTAGGAGGGAGGCTACTGCTGCTGCAATGGAATGATCGATCATACCCTGTATGTGATCTTTCTCCCCCTTAGTGATATAGTGCTTCATATAGCTCATGGTCTTTCCTTGATTGTAATTTTCTGATGAGATTGGATTGCCTTTGAAGCCTATAATCAAACCTCTTCTGCCTTTTGTTCAATGCATTGATATAGTGCTTCATATAGCTCATGGTCTTTCCTTGATTGTTTAATAATTCCAGGCAATGTTGTACAGTGGTTTCAAGGTTTTCCTTCCTATCCGTCAATTTGGTTTGTTCAATACTGCCCTCACTCATTCTAGGTGGATCATTGGGCTTTTTTGGTACATTGGCTTTAAGATTTTCCATCATTTCCATCAATTCAGGAATTTTCATTCTACCGTCATCACTGCTTAGTGATTCATTGGGTTGTTTAGATACTCTCTTCTTCCTAGAAGAAGCAGAAGTACCTCCCTTGTGGTTTCTTGGCACCGGGGTCCTTTAAGTGCTGCCTCAAATGATGAGTCATCACTTAAAGTTGCCGAGGTCTGGGTCCTATTGATGTTCTCACTAGCCTGTGCACCAACCTTTGGTGCGTCATTAGTGAGAGCCCTTTCCTCATGCCCTCTCTCCTCCTTGGAGGACAACTTTTTTGAGTCTGGGGTGTGACTCAGTGGGTCCCCTGGTGTCCTTTAAGGAAGTTTTCTTCCTTTTATAGATTTTAGAAATTTGTTTGGCTATAGGCTGGTCTACCTCAGAATGAAGAGTAACACTCTGAGGTTTATCTACATGTACCTGGGACACATTCAGGACATTTGTTTGTGTGGGTGATTGAGTGGACTTATGGGATTCTGTTTGGGCTATTTTGAGTGATGGAGTGGGTTGGGGTTCAATGGCCTGTTTGTGGTTTTGATGAGATCGGGAATCTCACAATCAAAAATGTGAGCAAGGAATCTTGGATACATTAAAATTTTTGAGACTGACAGGTTTCGAAGCATCCCTTCAAAAATCATTTTAGAAAAAATGAGTACTTGATCTGTACTCAGACAGACAACAACATATGCTATTGATTTGTTGAACTCATTCCAAGTGCTCTTCTTTAGTGACATACAATGTTGAATTGTATGGACCAAATACTTCCATTGGGGAGAAAGAAGACCCTTTTGAAAGGTTTGAATGTCGGTTCTTCCTTCATATCCCATTTTTAAAACATTTTCAATTAATTCAGATTTAGAGAGTAGAGATATACCTGACTCATCATTTAGTCTGAGATGAGTTCTAATGGATTGTTCTGAGATAGTAATAGGCTTTCCATCAATGTCAGATTTGATTTTGAGGATGCCCTGTTCTTCTATTCTTTCTGCGTTCTCTCAAAATTGAACAATGTGTTGTACACAAAGTTTTGGTTGTACAGTTAAGGCAAAGCGAATGGTAGAGTTTTTCAAGAACATTACTATTGGCCTAAAGCTTCTTGTTCCATCTGGATTTCATAGAAATGCTAGCATGTTATGGAATTCTGAGTACAAAAGATCGATTTCAACGGCCAAGGGTTTATTCATTGCCATTGGGATGTTTTGGGTGTTGATGTTTCGAAGAAGATGATCTTGAGAGTTTGTTGTGAATGATTTCGTAAGAGAAATGATTTGTTACTGGTTCAAGGTTTTGATCGGATTTGCAGAGATTAGGGTTTATCGTTGGGTTTATCGAATCGAGGTGTGGATAATGTTAAACTAATCTCATTCGGCTATTTATATTTTTCGAATTAACCTGCAAAAGGACCGAAATACCCTTCGAATCATAACCCAACGGCTATTTTCATGGGGGTTAGTATGGTAAAATATCGTATTTCACAGATAACGGTCGATCAGTGGTAACTAAGTACCGGTAGTAAAACATCAGTAGTAACTGTTGTTTTATACCTAACCTAATTCTCTGAGAAACCCTATCAGTACTAAATTACGAGTACAACTCATAGTCAGTAATAATAAATAACCAGTAGTAAAACACACTTTTAAATATAAATATTGTAAAAACTTTACATATAATTTTAATAATGAAATTAATTTATTAAAATCATTCCAATACTGCTAACCAAAAAACTGAATCTTCCTACATCAAATGCTTTTGTAAAAAGATCTACTAATTGATTGTCAGTATGAATTTTCTCCACTTTAATTAATTTCTTTTCATTGCAATCTCTTATAAAGTGAAATCTTATTTCAATATGTTTAGTTTTGGAATGTTTTACTGGATTATTTACAATACTAATAGCACTTTGATTATCAATAAAAATAGGAGTTTTAAGAATTGAGATACCAAAGTCTAGGAGTTGATTTTGAATCCACAGAACTTGAGCACAGCAAGCAGATGCAGCTACATACTCTGCTTCAGCAGTTGATGTTGACACATTTGTTTGTTTCTTGCAATGCCATGACACCAGTCTTGGTCCAAAGAATTGACATCCACCAGTAGTAGATTTTCTATCTTGACATTCACCACCATAGTCACTATCTGTGTAGGCTATTAGTTCAAATGGAGAGTCATGTGGATATCAAAGACCAAGAGAAGGTTTTCCCTTCAAGTATCTGCAGATTCTTTTGACAACCTGCAAATGAAGTTCCTTCGGTTTTACTTGATACCTGGCACATACACAAACACTATACATAATGTCAGGTCTTGTGCAGTTAAATACATTAAAGAACCTATCATTGATCTATATAGATGTTCATCTACATCCTCCCCCTCAACATCAGGATGTAGGTGTTTATGTGTTTCCATTGGTGTGCTTGCACTTTTGCAGTCTTTCATTGCAAACTTCTCTAAGATGTCTCTGACATATTTTGATTGATTAATCAAAATACCATCTGATCTTTGATTGATTTGGAGTCCAAGAAAGAAGTTCATTGGACCTATTGAGCTCATCTTGAATTTGATCTGCATTAATTCTTCAAACTCTTTGCACAGTTGATCATTTGTTCATCCAAAGATATATCTGGACCAGTAGTATATCATCTTTGACTTTTCTTGTGAACAGAGTTTTGTCAATTGCACCTCTTTTGAAGTTGTTCTTCAATAAATATGATGATAATGTATCATACCAAGCTCGTGGTGCCTGATGAAGGCCATATAGAGCTTTGTCTAATTTGTACACATAGTCATCATGTTCAGGATCTTCAAATCCTGGAGGTTGACAAACATAGACTACTTCTTCAATTTTCCCATATAAGAATGCACTTTTAACATCCATTTGATAGACTTTAAATTTCTTGAATGAAGCATATGCCAGAAAGATCCTTATCGCTTCAATTCTTGCAACAGGGGCATATACCTCATCATAGTCTATTCTTTCTTCTTGAGTGTATCCTTGGGCTACAAGTCTGGCTTTGTTTTTTTTATCACAATACCTCTTTCATCCTTCTTGTTTCTAAAGATCCATCGAGTTCCAATGATCCTTTTTCCTTTTGCAAGAGGTACAAGTGTCTAAACAGCTTGTAATTTGAATTGGAGAAGTTCTTCTTGCATTGTTATAATCCAATTTGAATATTTCATTGCTTGTTGAATCTTTTTAGGTTCCTCCTGTGATATAAAATATTCAAACATATATTCATTTGAGATAAGACTTATATTATAGATGTTTGAATTTAAAGTTGAATTAAATTTACTTCTAGTCTGCATATTTGAGTTCACATCACTTAGAACTAAGTCTAAAGGATGATTCTTTTTTGTTCTTGAGTTGGAGACTTTATCAGCAACAAGTTCACTATCGAGATTTGATTCATTGGATTCAGGGATTTGAGCATCTGTCCAGGTTGCTTCTTGATTTTCTGGATTTTGTTGAGATTCTTCATTGCTGCTGGTATCAGTAATAACATGATAGTCATTTGGTTCATGAGGTTCATTGTTAGTGCTGACATCATTATTGTTTGGTCCATCATCATTTGTTTGACTTTCTGAATTAGTACTGGGATCAGTATTATCGTGTGAGTTTGAGTTGTTACTGGTATCAAGATTGCTAGGGTTACCAGAGTTACTACTGTCCTCAGTGTTAACTGTGAGATCAGTATTAACTAGGATATATTTCATTGTGTCCTGACTACCATTGAATGATGATGATCCTCCTTGTTGACTTTGATTGTTTGATTCTCCTGCATTACAGTCATAATTAACATAAAAGGATTTGGTTAGATTATCAATATTGAATAACCAATCTGGACCATTTCCATGTTCATTCATTAGGTTTTCATTAAAGGATACATTCACACTTTCTTCAATGATCTTTAACCTTTTGTTGAACACTCTATATGATTTTCTTTGAGTTGAGTATCCTACAAAGATACCATCATCTGATTTACAGTCAAATTTACCAATTTGTTCTCTTGTAATTAAAATTGTACAAGGACAACCAAATGATTTTAGAAAACTTATTGAAGGTTTCCTTTTATTGAAAAATTCATATGGTGTTTTAAGGTGAGGATTAACTATTAATACTCTGTTTTGAACATAACAAACAGTATTAACTGCTTCAGCCCAAAAAGTTATTGGTAATTTTGAGTCTGCAAGCATGGATCTGGCGGCTTCAATGATTATTCTATTTCTTCTTTCAGCTACACCATTTTGTTGTGGAGTTCTTGGTGAGCTGTACTGCCTGACAATACCTTTAAGATCACAAAAAGTAATTAAATTAGCATTTTTAAACTCTGTGCCATTATCACATCTAATGGCTTTCACTTTGAGATCTCTTGTGTTTTCCAGTTTGACTATCAGATTCTTTATGATCTCACTTGTTTCATATTTGGTCCAAAGAAAGAAAACCCAAGTATACCTGAAAAAATCATCAGTAATAACAAGACAATATTTTTTCTTTCCAATACTCATTACATTTGTAGGTCCACATGTAAGAGCTGCACATGGTTAGAAATAGAATTAATTGCTTTGGACTTATGAGAAGTCTTGTATTGTTTACCTTTTTACAGGCAAGCAACACAGTGATGATCACACATGAATTCCTTTTGTGGTAAACCAACTACCAAATCCTTTTTGACTAAATTACTCATATTTTTAAAATTTGTGTGACACATCGTTCTATGCCAGAGTTCTGATTCATTTGTGTTTGCCTTAGATATAAAACAGTTGATCTCATTTGAAGAAATGATTTCTCCCCCTATATCCAGGCAATACACATTATTTCTCCTTGGAGGTCTTAAAACAACAAATTTTTCATCTAAAATAAAATCAGGAGAAAGAATGATGCACTATATATATGTAAAAAGAATTTTGTTCTTTTTATCACATACTTGTGAGACACTAACCAGA
The DNA here is from genome assembly GCA_963853835.1 of Calendula officinalis. Taxonomy (NCBI): domain Eukaryota; kingdom Viridiplantae; phylum Streptophyta; class Magnoliopsida; order Asterales; family Asteraceae; genus Calendula; species Calendula officinalis. The sequence goes on from OY970826.1 coordinate 42,641,733, forward strand.
TTATATTTAAGCTCAGCCACATAAAATACATCATCAAAAGTAATTTTACCATTTGATACTGTACCTTTACCTGTAATCCTACCACCTCTTGGATTTTCACCAAAAGCAACATATCCACCTTCAAAAGACTTGAAATCTCTAAGAATTTGAAGATTTCCAGTCATGTGCCTAGAGCATCCACTATCAATGTGCCATGTTCCTTCTTCAGGATCTGAATGCTCTGCACAAAAAGTAAATATATTAGTTAATTTTGGGAACCCAAGCTTGTTTTGTCTTGGGTTCATCCTTTGAAGTGTAAGATTTACGAATTGTATGAGCTTTGACTGCAAGTTTGGTCTTCATCTGTTGTTTATTACTGATGTTTTATTTTACTACTGACTTAGGTTTATACCCATAGTTTTTGGCTTTTGAGTATTTTACTACTGATGGACCAGTAGTATTTGGGTAATATGAGTTTGTAGCATGATCAGTAGTATTATGATAATTGTATCCGACAGCATTGTAATTAAGGTTTTTACCAGTAGTAAACCTGAAATAGTTCCTACTGCTGTTTGAAAAGTTCGAGTATCTTGAAAATTGATTTTGCTTTCCATTATTTTTGAAATAATTACTCCTTTTTGGACTTCCATGCCTGATATGTTGCACAAATCTTTCTGCAGTTCTTCCAAATTTAGGGACTTCAACATGCGGATTTTTAATTTGTTTAACTTCTTCAGTTTGTTTTAATTTCAATTCTTTTAATTTTTCTTTGTTTTCTTTGAATTCCTTAAAGTATTTGCAGTTAATTGGATTGAAGTGACAATCCTTTGCTAAGTGATTAACTTTGTTGCAAATTAAACATGTTAATTTTGTTGTTTTAGCACTTTCAGGCTTTCTTTGTTCTTTTAACTGATTTAAATTTCTTGGATTTCCCCTTCTTAAGATAGTTGGTATATTTGCTGAATTATATTTAGGGGATTCGGTTTGACTTTGTGTAGTGTGAAAACTTGTATCAGTTGATTTAATTGTTTGTTCATTATCAGATGAATCATTACTTGTTTCAATTTGACTTTCTAATTTTAATTCATCTAAGATTCTTTCTGAGCTTGACTTAAGAGGAGGAATAAAATTAGTTGGGGGTGGGACTGCATGATATCCAACACCATGAACAATTTCTCAGTAGTTTGATTGCTGGTTAATTCATCAATTATTTTAGAACTTCTTTCAAATTTTTAATAGTTAATTTATTTTGTTCTAATTCCAACTGACATTCTTCTAATTTGATTAAAGTTTCTTTTAATTTAACTCAACATGTTCTTTATCATAAGTTGTTTGTAATAATTCATCTTTTATCTTTTGATCAGTTATTTATAAATTTTGATTTGATTTTCAAGATCAGCAATACACACATTAAATTCAATTCTTCTATTTCTGTTTAAAATCATCTCATCAAGAGTGTGTTTATTTAGTTTTTCTAATTCTTTATATGCTTTAATGCATTCAGGAGTGCAGGATTTAGTATGTACCTCAGTAGTAGACTCAGTGAAGGCAATGACAGCTTGGTTTTGAGCATGTTCCTCTGCTTCAAAGCTCCAGTCATAACCTTGACCCTCTTGAGATACCAATGCAGTAGAGTTTAAAGTGATGTTTTTGTTATAATTTGATCTTTGATCTTTGCTAGGACATTCTCTAACAAAGTGACCAAATTTGTTGCAGTTGTAGCATTTGACTTTGATTTTGTCAAATCCAGCACGATCTCCTTTATTGAAGGTCAGATTTTGTCTACCAGTTCTTTTGAGAAATCTTTTAGTTCTCAAACTCAGCATTGACATCTGCCATTTGATGTCCATCTCTTCCAGATCATCAGGATTGATTTTTTCCAGATCTTCACTAATCAATGCAGTGTGTAAATGACTAGTAAAGAAAGATTCTCTTGCTACATCTTCAGTTTCTACATTCTTTCCTGTTGCAGCATCCTGACCTGTACCTGTACTAGTCACAAAAGCAACATTGTCTGAAGGTAAAGTAGGAGTTTTATTACTTACCTCAGATTCAAATACTCTTAGTTCATTGTACAGTCCATCAAGCTCCTTCACTTCCAATGCATCTCCTTGTCTATATATAACAGTATACATAGACCATTCTACACCAAGAGATCTGAGAAACTTTCTGTTAACATCATCATTTTCTGGTTTAACTCCAACCTGATTGAGTTCACCAATAAGTTTGTTGAATCGATTAAAAACTTGTGACAGTGATTCATTCTTCTGTCCTTTGAAGTTTTCAAAGTCTTGCTATAGGACAGACTTCATGTTTCTCTTGGTACTTTTGGTACCAACAAATCTTTTCTCCAGTGCCTGCCACAGCTTCTTAGCATCATCATATTCAACAAATAAATGTTGATAGTCATTGGGAATAGCAAGCAAGAGAGTGCTTATGGCTTTTAGTTCGATTCCTCTGTCTTTCTTCTCCTTGTCACTTTTGAGTTTGTCAGATTCAGTTGATGTGCTTGTGATTTGAGTTTGAATGGTTTTGTTGCCTTCTATTACAACTTCCCACATAGAATAATCAGTAATAAGCATGTATTGCTTAATTCTGTTCTTCCACATCCCAAAGTTGTTGGGAGTGAGAATTGGGATCTTGTTTGCCTGAGTGCTTTCATTGTTATCAGACATGGTTAACAATTTTAGTTTCGAAAGTATGAAACTTTTTTATGTTCTTAATTCGTAGATCTAGAACCTTAATGCTCTAATACCACTTGTCAGGATCGAATAACTAAACAAGTCATTAAATCACAGTTTTACTAACAAAGAGAAGTTACAGCGGATTAACACTCTTGTTATTTGATTAAGAACAATGTAAACTGTAAATTGAATAAGAATGAACAAGAACACAGTTTATCACAAAAAGCTTCAATGTATATTAATTATCGATCAATACACACGTACGTTTACAATTCGTAAGGAACTGTATATAATAGTCCTTGAAGCCTAACACTTTAACCTAGTTATTCTAGGAAACGATTACAATTGAATTTACAAAACATAAACACTCTATAACTAATTCTACTAGAATCTCGGACGCAATATGCACCATTATCTTCTTATGATATTGTATTATATGTAATTAATATATTTTAAGTATATATAGTTATAATTAATAATTAAACGTTGTGTCATTGCACGTTCAATAGAATTAAACGACAAACTATATTGATAGTTAATGATTATTATTAATGTTACATCCTCGCGCAGTTAATAAAATTAAAAGATAAACTATAATCTTTGGGAGATAATTAAAGGAATTTAAACCTTATATATATAATCGTCTATATACATAAAACCTAAAGATAAATATGTTGTTAGTCTTACCATGACTAGGCTCATCGACAGTCTATTGCATTTTTATGCTTTAGTGTGGAGTTACCGAAAGGGTTTGATAGGATGACATATAGTGAAAAGTATAACTAATAATTAAAACAAAATCCTGTTTTAAATAAAGTATAAAGTTTTTGCCAACCATAAAAACACACTCAAAATAATAATCTGATTAACGAAGCGCGTGCGGTTAGCCGGTACGTTAATTTTGAGATTATTCTTGCGAGTGACATGTCTCTCGCGATACATGATTGATCTTGAGTCAACGTGTTTTTAAATGGTTGATACACCATCAGATCCATGATTCACGGCATCCCTGTCATGGATTGTGATGGGCATAACCTTTATAAAATGTGGAAGACAATGCTCCCCATGGAAAACACACACTCCAATTATAATCTGATTAACAAAGCTCGTGTGGTTAACCGGTACGTTAATTTTGAGATTATGCTTGCGAAGTGATATGAATCTCGCGATACCCAAGCGAACTTGAGCCGGGAATCATCGTGGTTGTTTCATGGTAGATTCACCGTCAATTCGTGATCCACGACATCCCTGTCACGCATAGTGATGAGCACAGAACCGAGATTAATATGACATTCTCGTAAGAGAATGAATCTTAAAAGATCTAGGGATTTCATATGATTGAAATTGACAATTGTTTATCCACTTCACGAAAGTGTTTGGTGTGAAATACGGCATCCCTCTTCACATCAAACGGCCTAGTGTTTATGTCCTAGCCTTATAGAATACATTTGGGTAAATATATTGAAAGGATTTTAAATAATAAACTAACGAATCCCACTCGTAAATGTCGAACTCAAATCAGAATACATATTCCTCTGGTTCCACTCACAAATTCAAACTTCTCTCTCTTATCAGTTTTGTCACTTGAGAGGTTGAAAAGATTCAATCATCTTGATAGAATATAAATTTTGAGAATTACTCTAAGGTACGAGAACAAGTGTATGTTCTCGACGAGAATATTCCGAACTCGTTGACCTTCTGATAATAACTTTGTTGTTAAACCCTCATGGATTGTAAACTACAAGAGCGAGCGAGTGTATGTAGCCACATTCAGAAATGTAGAACTACATAGACACTAGGAAATTTTGAATGTCAATTTTTAAGAAGTTAGCAATCCTTATATTGCTTAACTTGCTTAAGGATCCATATGTGTCGTTTATAATGGATTATAAAATGGACAATATGGATAAGACGTTCATAGAGCTACATGGTATGATAAGATCTACCAAAGAGAGTTTAATGAAAACTCGTAGCTCCAATTCCACCACTCTGTCTTGATCATTCGTCAAGGTAGAGCTAAAAGAAATTGGTTTTCCTTCCTTACGCAAAGGGAAAAGCTAAGGTGGGACAACCCCAATAAAGGTCTGGAGAAAAATAAATTATTATGTAGCTTATACTGAGGAACGAAAGAGGTCGTTTGGTTCTAATGCCAAAGGAAGGTATATTGGAAACGTAGCTGCCCAAATTACCTGGAGGATATGAGGTCAAAAGTTTGACAAATAGGTGTGTTCGTGATAGACTATGATTATATTAGATTTTGTTATTTCATTGAAACGAAAAAGAATGTTTCATTTTAAGCAATGAAGAGCGAGATTCAGTCCATGTATGACAACCAAGTTTTGAGTTTAATTGATCACACACCCAGTATTAAGACCATTGGGTATAAATGGATCTTCAAGAAGAAGACCAACATGGATGGGAAAGGACACACCTTCTAGGCTAAGTTGGCTGTGAAAGGTTGCACTCAGACTCAAAAGATTGATTATGAGGAAACATTCACACCAATAGCCTTGAAAACCCAACAAAAACAACTAAAAAAACCCTTAGTCAGATGCTCCCCGGGTAGATTCCCGTTAGAACACTCTGATGCTCAAGTTAGAATCGGATTTATGACGTGAGGTCGTGATTGTTACAGATCGCATTGAATGTGTGTAGTAAATGCGATGAGTAATAGATGTACCAAGTTATGAGATGCCTTAGCCGATCGCTATGGAAATGTATATATAACCGAACGTTAAAGGTGGGAAAATGAGAACGCTTTACTTCGGACCGGTCCTTCGCGGAATCCCCGGATAATAGGTCGAGACGGGTCCTCTTATCCGGAGTGTAATAGCGTGAGCCTGCGCTGGAGCCGCCCTAGGGACTTGGTCGCATTTAATGCGCCCTTGGCTCGAAGTGGCTTTCCAGTAGAACCCGTTCCACGCTTAGATCGCTGTATAGCTTAGTTGGTAGAGCATTGGGCTTTTAACCTAATGGTCGCAGGAGAGTGCCCTGCCACACCTACTCCTATCAACTAGTCTTCGGCCGGAGGGGTTTATTGCACAAAAACGCCGGGACCTATTATTCGTCGGCGGGGGCGGTCCGAACAAGATATCGTACATTGGAACCCTTGGTTATAGGTTTCATTCTCTTTCTTTTTTGATTGGATGATGGAAAAACCAGCAGCATCGTTTCGAAATCACAGTTCTGTTGTTCTTTGCCGCACCACCAAGCGGGATCGAGACCAGCCCCTTGTATAAGACAGATCGCTTCCCTCAGTCAGCGGAAAAAAAAAAGAATGTTGACACTCAATTTTCATTTCCTCGTTGGGGCTCCGTGCATTGGGAAAAGGCCTACGCCGACGAATGCCTCTTTTCTCTTCTCTGACAGGTTGCATCATATCTTATTATTACTAAAATACAAATACACTTCGTTTAAATTACTTTTGCTTTACGCTGAACATACTAATAAATATAGTTATCAACTATTTCCCTATAACCAAAATAACCCTCATTAAAAGTTATTGCTTAAAAAAAGTCAAGAGGAAAAATGAGAGCAACTGAATTCAAAGTGCCAATTCATCAACTCTTGACTTCAAATTAAAATCTAAATTTATCAGGGATGTGAAAGGGAGACAATTAACGACATCCTAATCTAATATAAAATTAAATTAACTTCATAATTTCATACTACTTTTCACTAGTAAGTAGTTAGCACATTATGCAGATATGCCTGTATAATGTTTGGTTATGTAAAAAAGGTAATAAAAGTTACTGTTTTCAGGTAGTTTACTAAGGCATCTCCAAACACTGACACGTTCTCTCAAGCCCATCAGTATCGCCACATCACCCTCTTCCCTACAGATGAGGTACTGACAATGTCGTGCCAACAACACCTCATCACTAACTCATCCTCATTTAAAACAATATTATTATAACACTCACCCCCCCCCCCCTCTCACACCTCCCCACCGATGAGGAGAACAACTCGTCGTGTAGGGGACGAGTTGCCTACCGACGAGATGTAGGAATACATGGTGCCAATGGCGTCTTCCCCCGATGAGTTTTGACGAGTTTTAGACGTGTTTGTGCCTCTACCGTTGGCAGGGGTCTAAGGGTACTTGATATGGGACCATGAAATCATACCAAAACTATTGCTAAGCAACCATATAATATCATTTTGAAAGAAATACTCATCACATGACCATTCTCACCACATGTGAAGGGGATGGTGTTCCATATGTTTCACATGACCAATTTTATGCCCACCACACACATGCTCTTCTGCGGTTGTGGTCACGTCCTCATAACGAAACGCACCAAAGTCTGAAGGGGCGCGATGTTCTATTTGCCTACACGTCGTGATTAGATGCCACATAGGATCGCACCACACCACATGATGCCTATACCCACCAGCCTAAAAGCGGTGCAAACAGATGATTTCAGTTTGAACTGGAGGACTTTGGTTCACCGACACCATTGAAATGGTGGTGCCACTGAAACACCTTCGGTTTCTTGACGTCTCAAGAGAAAAGGGAAATGATATATTTAAGGGTATTGATGCGTTGTGTATGTGTGTGTATTTTATGTCTAAAGTATAGTTTGAATAAGTATGTTTGACAAGAGTGTGTTAGTTGATTGTCTATCTTAATATTATTATTTGATAAAAAGTAAAGTGTCAACAAGTGTTACACTACTGTTAAGTTTTTTCTTTTGAATGGTAGAGTATACAATAATTCTAGACCGGGTCGTCAATGTCTATCATATCCCGAGGCATCTAATACCATTGTATCCGATAATTTTGTTTACATATGAACTGAATGACTTAAGTCGGCCTTAGAGCATCACCAATGGTTAACCTCACAATAACTTATTACTTGTGGCACATCAATAATCTACTAACTAAAAACCTCTACATAAATAGCATCACCAATGGTTAATCTTTCCAAAAGTTTTTTCTTTATAATATTTTTAATTTACCTTCATTTATCTTAAATGTTATATAAATGCCCCTTATAGAATTTGACACTTTTTATAACATCTTACTAAATATAATATTTTAAAAAAATATCTTATACAAAAATATTATAATAATTGACATTAAATATTATATAAGTTATTTATTAACTAATAAAAATATAATAAAGAATTTATGTATAATATATTTAAGGTTTTAAAATGAAAAACTATTAAATATAAGGATTAAAAAGATAATTTAAAAACTTCAACATTATTTTAATACTATTTGAAAAAAATTCAAGGGTTACCAACTCAATCACATACTAGATCCTCCCCTGCCATTAGAGATGCTTTTATATTTAATTCAAATCTAATTAAAAATAATTATTAAAAACAAAAAGAAATTATAGTTTTCAAATGGAACCTTTTTGTCTAAATCAAGTGGGGCTATAGCAGAATCTCTCAAACGAACGTCACGAAATTTTATCACTTTACTCTCACAATCTTGAACAATATTTTCATACTTTGACTTTCCAAAATACGGTCGACATCTTACATATGTAAACATATGCGATTGTTAACTTTGTTGAAATGCTGTTTAAAATAGAAAGCCCGCTTAAAGATGAGTATCATGTTTAATTAAAGAGAGCTGATTCGTACAGAGCAATTTTTATCTATGTAGAACAATTTGATCCCAAATGACAATCATTCTTATAATAAAACAACATATTTTTAATCTCACCATTAAAGTAAAATGTAACAACTTAAATTTTCTTTTGAAACAACACAATGGTATAAAACTCATAGAATATGGTGCAAAACCAACATACATCAACCACACAAGATCATTTTTTTACAGAATAGACAGAGAGAGTATGTCTCGTGGCTATTGGCATTTTATATACTACCTCCGTATCAAAATAAGTGATACACTTTATATTTAGGGGTGGAACAAAATAAGTTATACACTTCCAAAACTTACCTTATTTGACAAAAAAATCGAACCATTTCTGCACTAACTATCTACTTTAATAAAATGAAATTACCCTTTTACCCTTACTTTTACTTTTAAACATCATTAATATCACTTTATTTAAAAAAAAGTTGAACTCATTCTCTACTAACTATCAACTTTAATATATTTTAAACTAACTTTTAATTTTTTGTCTCAAAAACCGTGTTTCAAGAAATGTATCACTTATTTTGATACGGAGTTAGTATAAAATATTAAGTAAAGTTATATTGTTGACATGTAACACCAAATTTAACAAAAACTTAATCGTCAATAAAAATAATAGTTATACGTTATTTCCCCTTACTAATTTGATCTAATTATCTCATAGATCAAATTAATTACCAATCGTTTTTTAAAGGAAACATATCACAATTCATGTATTGTAGTTTTGTTAAAACAAATAAATAATTATATCTAAATACGAATTAATCAAAATAATGAAGTTTTAGACCAAGAGGCCACACCAAGAATGGCCGACATACCCCCAACTTCCAAAATTTGTCTTTTTGTATATCTTTAGTGTTCATTATTTTATGCACTGTCCTTACCCTAATTACTTGGCTTTTTTAGAAGTAAATTCTGGTTTTTGATAATTATAAAACTACTTTATTTTTAATAATTATATCATTGACATATGAATACATACTGTACAAATAAAAACTCATGGAAGAGTCCAATTATGCTAGACAATTTCTATTATATAAAGAGGGATATTAAAAATACATTTTAATTGGCATATGATTAAAATGAGGGACAACACTAATACTAGCAGTATAAATAAGAAATAAAAAACATCATCGTATTAATGTAGCAAAAACAACAATTATTCATAATAATAGTTGAACGCGAGATTTTTTGCTATTTCAAAGTGGCTAAAGGTGTCTCATATTTTAATATATCAATTATTAATATTCAATTATCATCTAAAGTAGATAGGTTCGATATAAGCATATTGTCCGCTTGGATGTCACTTCTTACTCAAAGAACTAATTTTCTAACTTACTAATATTCTGTCTAAAAAAATTCTAAATTATTCAACTATTAGTCCGGTGAGATGCGAATTACACACAAAATCACACATAAAGTCATTGATACAAAAGATTTTTCACGATAAAAACAAATCGAATATATAATTGGAGACATAAATATATGCTTTAAACTCTCACTATAACACGCGGAGGACAATTACTAGTTATATATAACAGCTAATAGATTTTTACTCGCACGATGCTGTCGGAAATATTCTTATATTATCCAGAAGAGTGTTAACTAGAAGAGTGTTAACTAATATTTATACATGCCTAAAAGAGAATTTTATTTTAAGAAAATAAAATATTTTTATGCTAAAAAATAAAACATAAGTTTCAAGATATTCTCTATAAAAAAAAACTCTTCCTAAGGTAATGGATTTTCACCCACCGCGACTTCGTACTAAAAGGGTGTTGTCACTCTAAGATTAATTACCTTGAAAAAATAGTCAAACCAATTATAAAGAAAAGGAAAGATATGTCATGTTTAAAACAAATAATACAAATTAAATACATGAAACCAAGTTGATGAATAATCATAAAAAGTAAATAAGCAATTGTTATAACCTAGGGGTATTCGTTTGGACGGTTTGGTTTTATCCAAACCAAATAAATGAAACCAAATAAAGTCCGGTTTTTAAAAGTTCAAACCGAACCGTCCAAACTAATTAAAAACCGAACCGATCCAAACCAAATTACAATTTGGATGGTTTGGTTTTGTCCATTTGGATCATTATCATCCTCATAAAGATCTTAAAATTCTGACAATGATCCATTTTAGAAAAAAAAAATGATTGGTTGAGAGTTGTCCTCGCAATACTCACCAATTTTTGAGTCATCACCGGATCCTAACCCTATATACTACCTCCGTATCAAAATAAGTGATACACTTTCTATTTATGTGTGAAATAAAATAAGTGATACACTTCCATAACTTACCTTATTTGGTAAAAAAGTGAAACTCATTATCAACTAATTATCTACTTTAATAAAGTGAAATTACCCTTTTACCCTTACTTTAAACATCATTAATATCATTTCATTCAAAATAAATGGGACGCATTATCCATTAACTATCCAATTTAAACTATTTTAAACCACCTTTTAATTTTTTTCCCTCAAAAACCGCAATTCTTCAAGTGTGTCACTTATTTTGAAACTGAGGAATCAGTTTCAAAATAAGTGACACACTTTGGGTTTCGTATTTTTTGAGGCAAAGTATAATAACTAAAATTATAGATTAAAGTGGATGGTTAGTGCAGTATGGGTCCCACATATTTTGATTAAAGTGAAGTTAATGATCTTTAAAAGTAAAAATAAGGGTAAATGTGTTATTTCACTATATTAAATGACATAACTAGTTGGTGTGGGTCCTACTATTTTTTACCATTTATAGTAAGTTTTTAAAGTGTATCACTTATTTGAAACATCTTACATAGAAAGTGTATCACTTATTTTGAAACGGAGGAAGTATATATATTACTATTCGGTTTATTTGGACAATCCGGTTTTTAAAATAAAACCAAATCCAATCCGAAAATCAAACTATTAATTTGGTTAAAGTCCAAACCGATCCAAAAAAACCAAATAACCAATCCAAACGAACCAATACAAATTGTCAATTGGACAATCCGGTTTTATTCGAACATTGAACACCCCTATTATAAGCAATTGTAAAGATAATGTCAAAAAAGGGTCAAAAAGGACGGCATTAACCAAAAAAATATCTTAATTACTATTCATCGTCGATGTTAAATGTAGTATTATAATAATACGTTTATTGAAATTTATTTAGTGACATATATTATTAGAAAAAAGTATACGAAAGAGGGCACAATAATTCTACATTAAAATAATAGTACGAAATGATAACTTCCAACGAGTTATATTGATTTTTTAGTGCTGCAAAATCCAAGATTTTTTCTTTTATATTCTACTTTCCATAAAGGGTCGCTAATTAGTACTATATCATTTTTAAAAAATACTTAAAAATGGTTATTGTGAAAGGCCTACTCCATTTCGGGTAGTACACAAACTTTACAATTAACTAATTATTTAATTCTTTTCAGTTAAAAATTAATAAGGGTACAACACATGATTATATACCCACATTTTTGTCCATATATGGATTATTTAGTCTTTCTTTTTCTTTCCCTTTCTGGTAATAATAATTTTGTTGGAAAGAACTCCAACATTATGTTACAATATTATTCCATCCAGAAAGTTAATAGGTTTATTTTCCATGCAGTGAAAATTGTGTGAAGTACATTTTCCATTTACCTTACAACTAGAGGCGGAATTAGGTAAAACTAATTAGTACTCCGTATTATACACTAAGAAAAAAAATTAATTTTATTATATTAAGAGAAATGATATTTCTTCCTATCATTTGTGTCTGCTAATTTAACTACCCACTTATATATTTGACATGTATAATCCACTAATTCTCTTTCATTATATCAACCTTTAATTTTGACATTTGTTAGATCAAATAAGTAGATTACCACACTATTCTAAACAAATAAATCACCTAAATAAATCCAGTTATAAATAAATCACCTAAATAAGCATTTAGTAGATTACCACACCATTAGACAATTATGGCCTAATCGTGAGCAATATAGTTCAGGTAAGTATTTTCGAGTATTTCGTCTCCACGGGGAACAATTTAGTTGATTATGTAAAACAAAACTAATTAATTAATCTAATAAAATAATTAAAAGGGGTTTTCATCGTTGTAACTTTTATTAACAAAATGATTAATTTAAATAAAATTGATTTATAAAGCAAACAATTGACAGTAAACAAAGTGGAAGTGTTTTCAATATTAAGAAGGATATTCACTATGAGTCGAATCCGTATGGGTCTAGGTTTGGCTGCGAAGTACCGATTTAATTCATGTTCTAGGAGTTTAAGGAGCTAGATTTCTCTCAAATTCCTAAAATGTCTCTAATATGATCTCTAGGAATTTCTTCCTCAGAAACCTATTTAAAGTCACACTCCGACTTATAATTCTTAACTAGGTCCGGCTTTCTGAGACCTTCTAATCCTAGGAATTTCCACTCTAAAGATTAGACTTTAAATTTTACCTAGGTTATCGGTATCTAATCTCGGACCCCTATTTCTAGTGAATCGCTGACTATGTCAAATGATATGAAAAGTCAGGGGAATTACTAGATCAATTCTATGTTGTCAATATCTAGTCAATCAAGCAATAAACAGATTAAATAATGCGAAGATGAAGGTTTAACAAAAAAGTTCTTTGTTAAAAATATAAGTATTCAAACAATCATTAAAAAATCCTAAAAATATCCAAACCTAAAACCTAAACTTCATCTAATCATAGCGAATATTAGATGATTAGCACATAGACATGCTAATAATCATCAAACAAACATAAGAATTCATAAACATAAACATAGTTCGAATAAAATTGATAAAAACCAATGTTGTAAGCTTAGAATCTTGACAGTTGAGAGCTCCTAGGGTTGAATTTCGGCTGCCACAAAGCTAGGTCAAAAGCCCTTAATCCAGATCTGCAGTTTCGCTTAATTAGGTGTCTGGCCGTGTTAAATCGCGTCGCTAAAGTGAAAATAGCGACACTATCTCGTGTTGTTGATAACAAACAGCAGTCCGAAATAGCTTAAACTGAATTTTTCAAGTTTATAGGTAGCGTCCAAGATAGCGTCGCTATTTGTAGATAGCGGCGCTATCTCCTCTGATTCTTGGTTTCTTCATTTTCTTGTGCCGTTTTGACCCGTTTTTATTACTTTTTCTTCTATAGCCTGAAAAATACAATGGAGACTATTTTTTAGTGATAACAACATATTTTAATCAATAAACATATACAAAAAGAACAATATTGGCAGATAAATATATGTATAAATCAGCCAATATCATGTGTAATCCACTAATTCTCTTTCATTATATCAACCTTAATTTTGACATTTGTCAGATCAAATAAGTAAACATATTAGTAGGCACAAATTGTAGACATCAATATTATTACTCTTATATTAATTGTAAATTTTGACCTTTAAACCAAAACTCTTCTATGACTCTATGAACATAAATATGTATAACGAGCTAAAATTGAACTAAATAACATCACATGTATGTAAATTCTTACTAATATTATTAAATTATACATCACTGAATGTGAGTTAACAATTAGCATGTGACGATGCTTCACACTGAATATACAAAAATACACATAATATTAAAAAAATTGTTGTTTATGTATTATACATGTCTCCTTCATATATGTTATTTAAGTAATATTTTAAGCTCGATAATAGTAAAAATTTACCTAAAGTTTGCCTGATACATCACATTGTCCTCATCAACGCATCAATGTACCATAGAAACACAACAAATTCAAATTTTATTGATTTAATTAATCATTCTCAAACACAAACAGAGGTGGTAGGAAAGGTGGCCATGGTGGGCCATTGCCCCCTCCAAATGCAAAAGTTCTTAATTTAGGGTATAAAATGTATTATGTGAAAATTGACTACCCAAATTTGTAATGTGCAAAGTGACCCTTGCAAAGTGTGACCGTCTAAAAACAGGTGCCGTTCTCAAAAATTAAAAAACAACTGTCAAGTTCCCCTCTTCCCCATGCATACTGTCTTCTTCGTCAATGAAAAACGAAAGCCACCCGATTGAAGTTTAAGGTAACTATTGAACCAATTCCGATACCATTGTTGTATTATCTTATGTACATATTCATGAATCATATTATCACCTTTATTGGAATTCTGAAACATCACCGGAAAATCATAAAAAAATTGGAGATCAGTAAATGAATGATTGCTTGCTTACCTACATCGAGAAAGATGTGTTTGATAATGTTGATGATGAGTTAATTATGAAAAAAATTCAAGGTATAAAACCTCGTCGTTGTCAATTGTCGAAACAATGATAGGTAAATTTATGACTTATCGCACTTAATACATGTATTGCTTTTTTTACCCGCTTAATATATAAACTTATATATTAATACATGTTTATTTTTTTGAGTTTTGCCCCCTATAATATTTGTCCTGGTACCGCCACTGAATACAAACACATTATTAGGGCTTGAATTGAAATTCTAAGGATGTGATAATATTTGCTCCTTTACTATAGCATATACTATTTGGCAAAGATAAAAATAAACCAATTAATAAAGAAGACACATACAGCAAACAGACAAACAGTGGAGCCAAGCATATGCTATATGAGTAATGACTCCCGCTTATGAACAATGAAATGCTCCAAAGCGACATAAAATTGGCTCAAAACGACTATCTCTTCATCTAATTGTATATATGCGTATGAAGTTAAGGGACCAAATTTGTAACTTTTAACATTCCACATGTGCAAAATGTAAGTTATTCTTTTTACTATTTAGTATGATCAAAATTAAGTTGAACAATTTTTTACTAGTTGGCCTTATTTTGTACGATACTTGTGGGCTCAATGATAACCCTTTGCTGAGGTGTACATTTAGCCCAACTCTTATAAAGAGTCATATTGAATTAGATTTTGTAATTATGATCGAAAAAACATGTAACCCTTCAAAGTTCAAATAGTTTGAAAATATCAAAACTTGACTACAGTAATTTGAATGCTTACAACTTACTAACTCGTTTGTGAATATATCAATTGGATCCTACCATTTTTGATATATTACACCCTTTGTTTCCGCAAATATTGACTTCTAGCTAGTTACAGTATACGATCTTTTAAATTCTTTCGATCTAAGGTTGATCTAATCTATTTTTTACTCCTGAGCAGAATCATAAAAGTAAACCTCTAAAAGTAAATTTTTTCTCAAATAAGAAATACTTCTGCCACATTGAATGTGTCGCCATAATCCTCAAGTTATATGTTCATTTTTTTCTTTTAGGGTATTTAGTCTACCACTTTTAATATTTTATTTGGACTTACATTGATTGTATTGGTTCACACATGTATATACATGAGCTAATCTTTTAAAAATGGCCCTTAAATTTTGTAGGTCATTGACAAACCCTACTTTAATCATTTCATACCAGTGGGTTGCGGTGAGCATTTGGACTGAAAAAACTAAATCAAATAGAAAACCAACAAAAACCGAAAACACGTAGTTCGGCATCGGTTTTGAAATTCATCATTTGCGGTTTCGGTTCTATTGGTTTCGGTTTGGTCCTCAGACAGGGATGAGTATTTGGGCAAAAAAAAACTGAACCGAACTGTCACACCCCGCCAAAAATGAGTTTTACTTCATTTAAAATGTTTTGCGGAAGAACGAAGGTGTAACGTTCATGACAACATAGCAAAAATTAAGTAAACAAACAACCACGCAATAACGAAAAATAAAGGTTTGTTTCACTTTCCAAAAGTAGAAAGTTTCCAAAAATAGCAAGTTTCCTAAAATAGAAATTGTTTGAAATAAAATGATTGTTCGTAAACTTAATGTTTTAATCATGGCTCACGACAATCCCAATGCTCATATCCTCCAAACTCCACTGCACCTAATTACCTGGAAAAACATAAATAGTAAAAGGGTCAACAATAATGTTGAGTGAATCCACAGGGTTAATGTTTATGATAAGAGTAAAGTGATTTGCTACCCAAAATGTTTATTATGAAAATGGTTTATGACTGAAAATGTATAAGGTTCAACACTCATATGATATGAGTAGTAAGTATGAAAATGTTTAGTATAGTTGTAGAATGTATACAACTACTAGTTATGTTTATGAAAAAGTGTTGAACAAAATGTTGTGTTTGACATCGCATGAACTGTTATCCCCAACAGGTAGCTAGTCTATTAAGTTAATATACCAACCCCTAAGTCCACAATCAACACTTCAACTCCAGTATGTTATGTTATTTTATGGATATACACTCCCGGAGATGTCTTGGATAAACCAAGTAATGATCAAACGTTCGTTGGGAGGATGAGTGTCAGCCAATAGTACTATCTGCATATCCATGGTCTAGATCCACTAGTTAATGATTGCTGGTAACCTTAGTCCGGTATAATAATTGTTTGTCATGCCAACGCGATAAATGAAAATGTATAGATGTTGTTGTACAGTCATAGTAAAACAGTAGCAGTTGTGTTTATGTTTTCCACCCCAAAGTTTATAAAACAGTTAAAAGAGAAAAGGGGTCTGTGGACTCACCTGGCAAAGCTTAGCAACAAGAGACTTAAGACAGAGGAATCCTTGGGAGACTCCTAGCTTCCTAAATGATTTAACTACTGATTAGACTAAGCTAACACAGGCGATACTATATATGATATAAGTTATATGATATACGTTAAATGTTATGTTATATGTTTTGTGACATCGAATGAACTTGGATTAATAAAATGAAATGAAATGAAATGCATTGGGTTTTATAAAATGAAATGAAATAGGCTCCAAAATGAAATAACATGAAATGAAATGATTCTCGAAATGAAATGATATGAAATGAAATGGATTGGGCCTAGATGGGCCTAATGGGCCACTAGGTTGGGCTACTTGGGCCACATATTGGGCTTGGGTCCAATAGAGTTGGGCCAAGGATTGGGCTTGGGCCCAATGGGTTCGGTTTGGGTATAAGTGGGCCAAAGGTTTGGGCTTTGGTCCAAATGGGCTTGGATATTAATGGGCCAACTAAGGTTTGGGCCCGATGGACTAAGGTAGATCGAATTGGGCCAAGTACGGGCCTTGGCCCGATTGGGTATTCGGGTTTGGGTTGATCGGTTTGGGTCAAGATCCGGCCTTGACCCGGTTTGACTTATTGGTCAACATTGGTCAGAATTGGTCAACAAAAAGTCAACTAAAGCTTCTAGATTTCGGTTAGGGTTTGAGGTATACTATAATTTGGTCAACCAAGGTCAAATTTGGTAAATCTAGCTATCAAATGGTCAAATAGTCAATCATGAAAGTCAATTAGGTTTAGGGTTTGGTGAGTTCGGCTAGGGTTTAACCTAGGGTTGGCCGAATGGCCAAAACCCTACGGGTTTTGTGGCTAAATCGAGCCTAGGGTTCGAGATCTAAGGTATTAGCATGTCCAAGTCGAGATCTAGGGTTCTAGGAAACGGGTCTAGTAACAAAATCAAGCCTTAATCACACACACATGCATGCGATCGGATCTAGGCTTGCTTATAAGCCTCGGCTTTGAAGAATAATGCATGACCGAGACCATGTGGCCTTGGGCCATGGTCTCGGGTTCAATCTAACACCGAAACAAGGAAGAACTCAAGCAAACGAAAGAGAAAATCGGCATACCTTGGGATGTAGATCGAACAAGAGCAAGAAACCGGGTGGAGATGCTTGCTTGATCGGACGAACAAGGGTTGAATGGGTGGTGATGGTCGACGGCTTCCAAGGGGTAAAAGGGATTAGGTTTTAGCAAATAAGGAGCTTTTATAATGATCAAGGAATAAGAGTTGTACTTGGGGTAGGTCTCCTTTGAATTAAGATGGAGATAAGATCACTAGGATAAGATCAACAAAATTCAACCTCACCCTTACAAGGGTTCGGCCGACTAGAGGGTTCGAATGAGGGAGTGTGGCCGGCCACATGGGTGGTCGGTCAACCCTTGGTGTCGGGTTCGATGGTTCGTTCAATTCGAGTCACGTTTAAATTAAATTGTTACGTTTATTGTTTAACCGATAAAATTATCGTTTTAGTAATGTTTTCAGCTCAAAGTGTGTCACCATAAGAAGATAATAATGTTGTGTTGACTAAAATAATCAAACACTAATGTATGGTGTAAAATATGTATGTTTGTTGTGTATAAGGAATGCCAAATATAGAATGTCTATAACTAGAAACTTTCTAAATAAGGAAAGTTCTAGAAATGAAATGAGGTTACATACCAGAAATATCGAGTTGTCACATTCTCCCCTGGTTGAAGAAATTTCGTCCTGAAATTTAAGACGAAGAACGAACAGGAGAGACAACGAGAAAAAGATGAGGATATTTCTTTCGCATTTGGTCCTCACGTTCCCACGTGAATTCAGGACCTCTTTTGGAGTTCCATCTGACTTTGACAATTTTGATCTTGCTTCTTCGCAACTTTTGCTATTTCCAGTCAGATATTTCAATTGGTTCCTCAGTGAAATGAAGTTTGTCGTCGATGATGATTTCTTCAGTAGGGACGATAATCGAAGGATCATGAATGAACTTTTTAAGATTAGAAACATGAAATGTGTTGTGAACATTGCTGAGCTCATTAGGAAGACGAAGGCGATATGCAACAGCACCGATTCTTTCAAGAATCTCAAATGGTCCGACATAACGAGGACTGAGCTTTCCTTTCTTACCAAAATGTACAACACCTTTCCAAGGTGCTACTTTTAGCAAAACATGGTCGCCAACAGCGAACTCTAAAGGCTTTCGACGATTATCAGCATAGCTCTTTTGTCGATCTCTGGCAGCCTTGATGCGATCTTTGATTTTAAAAATCTTGTCAGTCGTTTCTTGTAGAATCTCAGGACCAGTAATCTGACGATCACCAATTTCAATCCAACAAAGTGGCGAACGACACTTTCTTCCATACAGGGCTTCGAACGGTGCGGCCTTAATAGTTGTATGATAACTATTATTATACGAGAACTCAGCTAAAGGGAGATGAGAATCCCAACTTCCACCAAAATCAATAACACATGCTCTAAGCATGTCTTCCAAAGTTTGAATTGTTCTTTCAGTCTGCCCATCTGTTTGGGGATGATAGGCAGTACTCATATCGAGGCGAGTACGGAGAGATTTTTGCAACGATTGCCAAAAACGAGACGTGAAGCGACTATCATGATCCGAGATGATCGCGACTGGCACACCATGCCGAGATACAACTTCCTTTAAATAAATTCTTGTTAACTTCTCCATTTGATCAGTTTCCTTAATAGGAATGAAGTGAGCTGATTTGGTCAATCGATCGACAATTACCCAAATTGTATCATGACCATTAGATGTTCGAGGCAATTTGGTTATAAAATCCATAGAGATTTCTTCCCATTTTCATTCAGGGATCTCTGGTTGTTGTAGAAGACCGGAAGGCTTCTGATTCTCTGCTTTCACTCTAGCACAAGTTAAACATTTGCTGACATAAACTGCGATTTCTCTCTTCATATTTGGCCACCAATATAACTCTTTGACATCTTTATACATCTTGTCGGCACCAGGATGAATAGAATATTTGGATCGGTGAGCTTCATTCAAGATAACATTGCGAACACTTCCAAAATTTGGAACCCATAAACGATCCATGAAATAAAGAGTTCCATCCACCTTTGCTTCGAACTGCTTCTCCATACCACGCAAAGCTTCACTTTTGATGTTCTCTACCTTCAAGGCTTCAGTTTGGAATTTATGAACTTGGGAAGATAGATTAGAACGAACGGAGATTGGAAGGGCTCGAACACGACGAGGTTTAGGTTGCTCTTTCCGACTTAAGGCATCAGCTACCACATTAGCCTTACCAGGATGATACTTAATTTCACATTCATAGTCATTCATCAATTCTATCCATCTACGCTGTCTCATATTGAGATCTTTCTGATTGAAGATATGTTGCAAACTCTTGTGATCGGTAAATATTGTGCACTTGGTACCGTAGAGATAATGTCTCCAAATTTTCAATGCAAATATAACGGCACCCAACTCAAGATCATGGGTTGTATAATTCTTCTCGTGGTTCTTCAGTTGTCGAGAGGCATAGGCGATTACTTTGTCATGTTGCATCAATACACAACCTAGTCCTTGGTGCGAAGCATCACAGTACACCACGAAATTATCGGTTCCTTCAGGGAGAGATAGAATAGGAGCAGAACATAATTTAGATTTTAGAGATTGGAAGGCTGATTCTTGCTTTTCACCCCAGACAAATTTCTCATCCTTATGTGTTAACACCGTCAAATCCTTTGCAATCCTTGAGAAATTTTCTATAAATCTTCTATAGTAACCAGCAAGACCAAGGAATTGTCTCACTTCAGTTGGGGTCTTCGGAGCTTCCCAATTCTTTATAGCTTCTATCTTTGCAGGATCAACGTGAATACCTTCTTCGTTGATAATATGACCCAGAAATTGGACTTCACGCAACCAAAATTCACACTTGGACAACTTGGCGTACAACTTTTCTTTCTCCAACAACTCAAGAATGATTCTTAAGTGCTCTTCATGCTCTTCTCTAGAATGCGAATAGATGAGAATATCATCTATGAAGACGATAACGAATTTATCGAGATACTGCTTGCACACTCTGTTCATGAGATCCATAAACACAGCAGGTGCATTGGTCAAACCAAATGGCATTACCAAAAATTCATAATGACCATAGCGAGTTCTAAAAGCAGTTTTGGGCACATCTTCATCACGAACTTTTAACTGATGGTAACCAGAACGAAGATCGATTTTGGAATAGAAACTCGATCCTTGGAGTTGATCGAATAGATCATCAATACGGGGAAGAGGATATCGATTCTTAATTGTTACTTTGTTCAATTCACGATAATCAATGCACGTTCTCATCGAACCATCTTTCTTTTTAACAAAAAGGACCGGAGCTCCCCAGGGCGAGAAACTCGGTCGAATGAAACCAAGATCAAGAAGTTCTTGTAATTGCGATGAAAGTTCTTGCATTTCAGACGGTGCAAGACGATAAGGAGAACGCGCGATAGGTGCGGCTCCTGGAATCAGATCAATACGAAATTCAACTTGTCTCTGAGGCGGCAGTCCAGGCAATTCACTAGGAAATACACCAGGAAACTCATGAACAATAGGAATGTCCTCAATCTTACGATCTTTGGACTTTGTGTCAACGACATGAGCAAGAAAGGCTTGGCATCCTTTACGAAGATATTTTTGAGCTTTCATAGAAGTTATGATTTTTATGTTTCTGTTTCTTTGTTCACCTTGAATTATTAATGTTTCTGTTTTGGATAAGGGAATTCGGATTTGTTTGGTGTAACATATAATTTCAGCACGGTTTTTAGACAACCAATCCATCCCTATGACGATATCAAAACTACCTAGTTCTACAGGCACAAGGTCTATATCAAAAATGTGATCATCTAGGTCAAGCTTACAACCTTTAAAAACTTCACTAGACCTAACAACTTTGCCATTTGCTAACTCGATTTCATAATTCACTTCCAAACGATTAGGTTTTAGATTTAAGAAACTTTTAAAGTCGGTCGATACGAAACTCAAGTCGGCTCCCGAGTCAAATAAAATAGAAGCAAAATGATTGTTGACGATAAACGTACCAGTGACGGTATCAGGGTTCTCACGAGCTTCTTGAGCATTCATAACAAATGCACGACCACGACCATTTTGACGATCATTGTTGTTGCTGGCATTGCGATTGTTGTTACGATTGTTATTACGATTGCCATTGTTGTTGTTGCCATTCTGGTTATTGTTGTTCTGAAGTCTAGGGCAACGATTACGATAATGGTTAGAATCACCACACTCGTAGCAGACAGGATTCTTAGGAGGATTGTTGGACGAACACTTTCTGAAATTATGACCCCAGCGGTCACACTTGAAGCATTTCTCACACTGACCATCATGATGCCAGTTACATCTGTTACACAAGGGCTTGCTTCCAGCATAAGACTTAGATTCTGAATTAGACCGATTGTTGTTCTGAGTAGAGGCTGCATAATTCTTAGTCTTTTGATATTTGTTCCCTTTGTGATCACGTTTGTTGTCGTAGGAACGCTTTCCATTTTCATTGTTCACATTATCAGTAGATTTGCTAGACACCACTAGCTTGTCTTTGAACGATCCACTTCTCATTGCATCATCAGTCAACCTTGTTGCACGATTCACAGCATCTTCGAATGTTGTCGGTTCAGAAGCAATAACATGAGTACGAATAAGATCATGAAGACCTTGAAGATACTTTTCAATACGCTTGAATTCAGGAGTAACCAAATGAGGAACGAGACGAGCAAGTTCTTGAAACTTAGTTGTGTAGGTAACAATATCAGATCCAACCATGGACAGATTCCATAGTTCCACCTCAACTTTTTGTAGCTCTCTCCTTGGGCAAAACTTTTGAGTTAACTGATCCTTGAACGTATCCCAAGTCATAGCATCAACAGTTGCACGACCTAAGACTTGCACTTGAGAATTCCACCAGGACAATGCTTCCTTGGACAACGTACTAGCAGCAAACTTCGTCATATTCTCAGGGGCACATTGAATAACACTGAAAATGGATTCCACCTTCTCAATCCAGTGGATGATAGCAATAGCACCTTCAGATCCAGAGTAGGTCGGAGGATGACAGGACGTAAAGGTCTTAAATGACTGACCCTGACGATTTGGATCTGAAGTTTAAACAAATAGGGAAAGAAAATGAGTAATAAGTTAAAATAAGATAGAAATAATGAATCTTCTTTCATGGAGTCGTATATTATACCATTGTTTCCCACATTAGATGCACCAGCGGCATTTCCTCTTGCAGCGTTCATTTGAGCCATTGCTTCAGCGATACGGCGTTCCACCATTTGTTCGACAGTCTCAGCGTTTCCTCCTCGAGCCATTGATGAATTACTGATACAAGTAATATGATAAGAAATTAAGAGATGAATAATATAGGAGGACTATAAGGAAAAAGAATTAGGGATCAAAGAGTAGATATACAATAGACGTAATAGTAGTAGTAGACGTAGATATAAATAGTCGTAATTATAGTAGTAGTAGAGACATATAGAAAATACAATTATAAGAACAATAGAAATTACTAAAATATCACTTTTATTAAACACATTCCTAATACATAATAGTTTTATAAGTAGGGCATATTTGCCAATACTAAAGAACAAAAATACTGAAATAGCTAAACATAAAATTTAATAATAGAAAAACAAATATAGACGATAGGTAGATAACTAATCATCTTCTTCTGGCTGATGGTCGTTTTCTTGTCGTCATGTAGAGTTCACCATCCTTCACCAGTCGATAGAGATAAGGACGCTCCCCAGGCTTGAGGTCAGGGGGTCCATTGGGATACACCGGGATAGGAGGCTGAGTAGGATGAAACCAATCTGCTGACGATATTGGGAAAGGCGTCGGTATAAACACTGGTTTGGGAGACGGAGGAGGCGTAGCACGTCTTTTAGACGTGGCGGTACTCTGATCACTGTCGTACTCTGGTTCTGACGAAATATTAATAACACTTGCTGACGACATTCTACTAAACACGACGCATAAAAGTCTATTAGATTATGAAGTTGTAAGGCTTGCTGACATATGCTAGCTATAACACTAGGGCAATACTAACTAAGGCAAATGTTCTAAACTAAGAACAATGGAACTTCAGGATATGAGACTGAGCATGCCATGATTATTTTGATTTTATAAAAATGTTTGTTTTTCCCAAAAATCTTTTGTAGTTATAGACTAGGCTTGCTAATTCACTATAACTTAAGCTCTGATACCACTCTGTCACACCCCGCCAAAAATGAGTTTTACTTCATTTAAAATGTTTTGCGGAAGAACGAAGGTGTAACGTTCATGACAACATAGCAAAAATTAAGTAAACAAACAACCACGCAATAACGAAAAATAAAGGTTTGTTTCACTTTCCAAAAGTAGAAAGTTTCCAAAAATAGCAAGTTTCTAAAATAGAAATTGTTTGAAATAAAATGATTGTTCGTAAACTTAATGTTTTAATCATGGCTCACGACAATCCCAATGCTCATATCCTCCAAACTCCACTGCACCTAATTACCTGGAAAAACATAAATAGTAAAAGGGTCAACAATAATGTTGAGTGAATCCACAGGGTTAATGTTTATGATAAGAGTAAAGTGATTTGCTACCCAAAATGTTTATTATGAAAATGGTTTATGACTGAAAATGTATAAGGTTCAACACTCATATGATATGAGTAGTAAGTATGAAAATGTTTAGTATAGTTGTAGAATGTATACAACTACTAGTTATGTTTATGAAAAAGTGTTGAACAAAATGTTGTGTTTGACATCGCATGAACTGTTATCCCCAACAGGTAGCTAGTCTATTGAGTTAATATACCAACCCCTAAGTCCACAATCAACACTTCAACTCCAGTATGTTATGTTATTTTATGGATATACACTCCCGGAGATGTCTTGGATAAACCAAGTAATGATCAAACGTTCGTTGGGAGGATGAGTGTCAGCCAATAGTACTATCTGCATATCCATGGTCTAGATCCACTAGTTAATGATTGCTGGTAACCTTAGTCCGGTATAATAATTGTTTGTCATGCCAACGCGATAAATGAAAATGTATAGATGTTGTTGTACAGTCATAGTAAAACAGTAGCAGTTGTGTTTATGTTTTCCACCCCAAAGTTTATAAAACAGTTAAAAGAGAAAAGGGGTCTGTGGACTCACCTGACAAAGCTTAGCAAAAAGAGACTTAAGACAGAGGAATCCTTGGGAGACTCCTAGCTTCCTAAATGATTTAACTACTGATTAGACTAAGCTAACACAGGCGATACTATATATGATATAAGTTATAAGATATACGTTAAATGTTATGTTATATGTTTTGTGACATCGAATGAACTTGGATTAATAAAATGAAATGAAATGAAATGCATTGGGTTTTATAAAATGAAATGAAATAGGCTCCAAAATGAAATGACATGAAATGAAATGATTCTCGAAATGAAATGATATGAAATGAAATGGATTGGGCCTAGATGGGCCTAATGGGCCACTAGGTTGGGCTACTTGGGCCTCATATTGGGCTTGGGTCCAATAGAGTTGGGCCAAGGATTGGGCTTGGGCCCAATGGGTTCGGTTTGGGTATAAGTGGGCCAAAGGTTTGGGCTTTGGTCCAAATGGGCTTGGATATTAATGGGCCAACTAAGGTTTGGGCCCGATGGACTAAGGTAGATCGAATTGGGCCAAGTACGGGCCTTGGCCCGATTGGGTATTCGGGTTTGGGTTGATCGGTTTGGGTCAAGATCCGGCCTTGACCCGGTTTGACTTATTGGTCAACATTGGTCAAAATTGGTCAACAAAAAGTCAACTAAAGCTTCTAGATTTCGGTTAGGGTTTGAGGTATACTATAATTTGGTCAACCAAGGTCAAATTTGGTAAATCTAGCTATCAAATGGTCAAATAGTCAATCATGAAAGTCAATTAGGTTTAGGGTTTGGTGAGTTCGGCTAGGGTTTAACCTAGGGTTGGCCGAATGGCCAAAACCCTACGGGTTTTGTGGCTAAATCGAGCCTAGGGTTCGAGATCTAAGGTATTAGCATGTCCAAGTCGAGATCTAGGGTTCTAGGAAACGGGTCTAGTAACAAAATCAAGCCTTAATCACACACACATGCATGCGATCGGATCTAGGCTTGCTTATAAGCCTCGGCTTTGAAGAATAATGCATGACCGAGACCATGTGGCCTTGGGCCATGGTCTCGGGTTCAATCTAACACCGAAACAAGGAAGAACTCAAGCAAACGAAAGAGAAAATTGGCATACCTTGGGATGTAGATCGAACAAGAGCAAGAAACCGGGTGGAGATGCTTGCTTGATCGGACGAACAAGGGTTGAATGGGTGGTGATGGTCGACGGCTTCCAATGGGTAAAAGGGATTAGGTTTTAGCAAATGAGGAGCTTTTATAATGATCAAGGAATAAGAGTTGTACTTGGGGTAGGTCTCCTTTGAATTAAGATGGAGATAAGATCACTAGGATAAGATCAACAAAATTCAACCTCACCCTTACAAGGGTTCGACCTACTAGAGGGTTCGAATGAGGGAGTGTGGCCGGCCACATGGGTGGTCGGTCAACCCTTGGTGTCGGGTTCGATGGTTCGTTCAATTCGAGTCACGTTTAAATTAAATTGTTACGTTTATTGTTTGACCGATAAAATTATCGTTTTAGTAATGTTTTCAGCTCAAAGTGTGTCACCATAAGAAGATAATAATGTTGTGTTGACTAAAATAATCAAACACTAATGTATGGTGTAAAATATGTATGTTTGTTGTGTATAAGGAATGCCAAATATAGAATGTCTATAAGTAGAAACTTTCTAAATAAGGAAAGTTCTAGAAATGAAATGAGGTTACATACCAGAAATATCGAGTTGTCACACGAACCGAACCAAAAACGGTTCGGTTTTGAAAATTCTTCATCTTCGATTTCGAGTGCATCAATTTCAATTCGGTTCGATTTTGGAATAAATGGTTGTGTTCTTTGCAAAACATATCCACGCCATTTTTATCTTACTCCTTATTAAAGGGTTTAGGAGTACTAAGTATAGAACTCCTTAAACTTAAACTTAATCTTATTTATATTTTGGGTAACATCTTGAACACCACAAAAATAAAAAAATATTGCTTACAGGATTCGAACACAAGACTTTTTGCGAGTAGTGACCGTGTGTTAACCGATTGTTTTAAATGATACTTTGTCTTAGAACAAATAAACAACCAACATTAAATAGAAAACATATTGTATCGAAATTTCCATGATCAAGGTATTCGTATGTGTGCTCACCTATTCTTTAATTATAATCCTTAAGTTTGTTGAATTTGAATGTATTATTATGTTCTAGATGATAATGATTACTAATTGCAATTTTTAAAAACTGAAAAAATCATGCATTTGTGCAATTATTGTTGTAACACCGCATTTTGAAACCATTTTTTTTAAAAGACATCCATTTTAGCATTAATCGAAGGTTACGGAAGCATTTAATTTAGTTCCTAATTACGTTAGGTTTACAAGCCGTGGTCCCACAAAATATTACAAACGAAAGTGTTAGTTAAAAGACGGTATTACAAAAACTAGGCTCCCTTAACAAAACATTATAAACGCATGGTCAAACGCTCCGTCCAAGCCCGACCCGACTCAAGCCTTCCAACCTGAAATGTGTCAATGAGGAAGAGATTAGCACAAAAGCTAAGTTAATGAATTAATACAACTAACTATGCTAAACACTAAGCACGAAAGTAATTAACATCTCCGATTTGGGTAACCACTATTTGAGAGGATTGGTGGCCTTGCGAGCCTTAAACCATGGTCGGTCAAAACCACGGTAACCGATAGCACTGTATCCAACGGCCCGGGTAAACCCCCTTAACCATGCAACGTATACAGGTAAGGTTCGAATACCCTGTTAGTCGATACACTATGCTCAGCCGTTATCCGTCCGACACTGACCTCGTCCCGAATGTGCACATAGTCATGTATGGTATTCCACTACCACTAGGCATACATAACAAGTAGACTAGCTACGAAAAACACCGCGAAAAACGTCGCACGAAAGTTCCCAGACGCGAACTAGAGTTCGCGAACTAGTGTTCGCGTCGGGAACTCTCCCGCGAACTACTTCACGAATTATGAAGGATTTATGTGCACAGTTAGTCAACCTATGATGATACATCCATGCCTACGAAACACTTAAGGGTCAGACCGGTGAGTGCATGTAATACGAGCAAGTTATGCAACGATACTACGAAGAGGAATGATTCATAATAGTCATTATGAATCAGTTAAGTATTAAGTTAAGTTTAACTTATTACTTGATTAGTTTAACTAACTAATTAATACAAGTAGTTGTACATTACTAGTTGAGTAAATATACAATGTGTTAGTTATAGATTATCCATAATATGATTTAAAGTTATTAAATCATATAGTAATTGGATAATATTGTTGTATAAATTATATAAAGGTTATTATATAATTAATTATTAAAAGTATAAATACAAGTATATAATTCGTGTATATGGGTACCGAATTATTAGTGTATTAATACTAGACATTTAATAGTCAAGTGCAACAATAATAAACTAGTAAAACTATAAGGGTTTGAAGTGTAAGAGATAAGTTTAATTAAGAGATTAATCTTAATTAAACTAGAAGGGCCCTAAGTGAAAGTCTTTCTATTATAAATAGAATGCATGGGGTTCCCTTATTCCTTGATCATAATTACGAAACCCTAGCCTCCCTCCTCTCCTTAGTTTCGGCCGATCACAACCCCAAGAACACAACACTTTGTATTCTTCGTGTACTTCGTTCGTTCTTCGTGTTCTTCAAGTCTTGAAGATCTAAGATCGTTGCAAGTGATCATCTAGATGATCGTTCGTTGTGTTCATCATCAGTGGACTTATCTTAAGCACTAACTAAGGTATGTTTCATGGAACACTATTTCCTCCTTCTCCTCATGTTCGAAGTCGAACCAAGAACCCTAGGGTTCTTGGCAGTAGTCGACGAACACACACAAGTATGTGTGTGTGTGTTCGAGTTCTTCGTACAAGGTTTCTTTCTTGTTAACCTAATCTAGATTTCCAACATCCCAATCCTTTAGGGTTTAAGGATTAGGTTTAATCCCAGTTCCGCTCTTAGGGATTAAATCAGCTAGTTGGTTTTAACCGGTCAAGAACAAGTTCATGTTCTTGGTCTGTCATGGTTCGAACCAAGTATACTAGGAGGTCGATCCTATGGGTCGATCAGTCGCATGGTGCATTCGCAAAACCCTACAAATTACACCCTAAATCTCTGTCACGTCTTCCCGATCGCGAAGAGGAGTTCGCGACGCGAACTCCCCAGGTCAGCCAGCCCTGCGTATTTTACTAGTATAGACTACTAGTTGGAAATCAAACAAGACCCGAGTTGTAGGTTAATCCACTCACCTTTCAATCCTCGATTTCCTTAACTCAGTGAGCTAGTATCACTGAGTCTCCTTCCCGGTTCCTGTAACAAGTATACGGAGTTAGTGATTAATCCACCGAAATGTCAAAATTGTCAATATAACAAATCACAACTCAAGGCTCATAAAATGCACATTTTATGACATTACCAACTAGTCTAACCATCACCACTTACCAAATAGTCAATTATAACCATTTAGCTCATTTTACGACTAGTTGACCTAAACGGGCCAAAAACTCGAACATGACCATAACACCTCTACATCTCCATCAACTAGCGTGTAATCTCTACACTAGCAATTCACAATCATTTAAAAACTCATCAAGCTCATAACTAACACAACTCCAAGTATTTTACTTACACAATCGCTAGTTCACCAATTTAACCCAAACACTAACTAGTTAATCCACCAAAACATCCAATACTTGATTTCTCAACATCCATAACTTCCTAAACATGTTTTCTCAACCTAATGAACAATTCCAACCATTCAAACATCAAGAAAACCAAGATTTGTCAAAACCCACCTTCAACATCCACCATTAATGGAGGTTGAAGTTGATTTCCCTCAAACCTTGTTCCCTCCCAACAAATAACCATACAAAGGATGTAAAAGCTTGCATAAACACATATAACAACACTCATAACGAGATTCAAACACAAAACACTAAAGATCACAAACCCTAGTTCATAACCAAGTTCAAGAACACCATAAACAAGTCAAGGAGAAGATGTAACTTACTTCTAAGCTTCTTCTACATCAAGTCTAGTGTAGATTTAGGATTCAAGCACATGAAACACTAAGAACAAGCTCAAGAACAAGTATGGTGGTTTGGAGAGCAAAAGCAATGAAATAGTGGTTGTGTGGATAATGTTTTTCATAAAGGAAAGCAAAAGAAAGGAGAGGGTGATCCCTCTCTCTCTCTCATCCGGCCAAACAAAGGAGGTGGGGGCCCTTGTTGGCGTTTCCATATTTTTCTGTATATGTCTAAAAGGTCCCTTTCGTAGTTAATTTATTTAAAATAGCAAACGGACCCCAATTTTAAAAACGAAAGCATTTCCGGAAACGAAATTCAACAAGGAATCTAAACATGTAAAAATCACACTTTCGTTTCAAATATATCATAAGACGGGTATTTTAACCCCTTGGTTAAAATATCGCAAAAGACAGAAGGCTAATTAAATTAACTAAGCATTTAATCAGATAATCATTTATTAAAATACCTTAAGGTTAATAAAATACTAGTCCGGGTTGTGGGATGTTACAACTCTCCCCCACTTAGGAAGATTTCGTCCCCGGAATCCCATCTCGATCAAAGAAGGAGGGATAACGTTCTCGCATATCGGCCACGGTCTCCCATATCCGCGCCCAAATTGTGCTTCCACTTTACCAAAACCATCGGGATTTGTTTCTTTCTTAATTTTGTTACCTTTCGATCAAATAACTCCATTGGTTCCTAAACCAACCTTTTTCTCGTATCCACCCGCAACTCTTGCACCAGGAGAATTTGACTCGGATCTTCTATGTTACACTTTCTTAAGTAGCATATGTTGAAAGTGTTGTGAATTGCCGACAACTCCGGAGGTAACTCGAGTGTTACCCATTGAGAATTCACCACCTTGCTAATTCTAAACGGCCCAATAAATCGCGGGGCCAACTTTCCTCGTTTACCAAAACGAATGACACCCTTCTAAGGTGAAACTTTCAAATAAACCAACTCATTTTCCGAGAACGTATCGGGTCTACGTTTCGGATCCGCATACATCTTTTGGCGGTCACGGGCGGCTTTCAACTTTTCTCGGGCAATGGCAACTTTATCCGCGGTCATTTGAACAATATCGGGTCCTGCATATTGGTTCTCACCCGCTTCCAACCAAAACGTCAGGGTTCGACACCGACACCCATACAACATCTCGTACGGTGGCATCTTTATACTTGAGTGATACGAGTTATTATAAGCGAACTTGATCAATGGCAAATGAGAATCCCACGACCCACCGTACTCTAGGACACACGCCCGCAACATGGCTTCAAGGGTTTGTATTCTTCTCTCTGATTGCCCATCAGTTTGAGGATGATACGCGGTGCTCAAGTTTACTCGCGTCCCCAATTCTCGTTGCAAGCTATTCCAAAAGTTCGAAGCAAAACGAGGATCTCTATCGGACACGATAGAAATCAGAATACCGTGTCGGGATACCACTTCATCAATGTACAATTTCGCCAACCTACTAAGTGAGGCGATCTCACTAGTAGCCAAGACATGAGCAGTCCAATCGTCAATCGATCAACTATAACCCAAATCATGTCGTAACCCCTTTTTATACGCGCCAATGTTGTCACGAAATCCATGGTAATCCGATCCCACTTCCACTCGGGAATCGGTGATTGAGTTAAAGTTCCAAAGGGTTTTTGGTGTTCGGCCTTTACTTGAGCACAAACATGACATTGTCCCACATAACGGGCAATGTCGGTCTTCATCTTTGGCCACCAATAAAGTGCTTTTAGATCGTTGTACATCTTCGTGCTACCCGGGTGAACCGATAACCGAGAATTGTGAGCCTCGGCTAAAATCAATTCCCGCAAACCCCCGAGTAACGGTACCCAAACCCGAGATTGATACGTCTTTAAACCCCAAGAGTCTTCTTCTAAATCATCTTTCCTCTTTATCAAAATCTTGGTCTTCAAATTTTCAACGTTCAAGGCTTCCATTTGTGAAATCTTCAACCGGGACACCAAATCCGATACAATTTCCACCCGCATAAATTTTACCCGTCCCGAATCCCCCTTTCTACTCAAGGCATCAGCCACTACATTCGCCTTCCCGGGATGATATCTTATTTCACAATCATAATCTTTAATCAACTCTAACCATCTTCGTTGTCGCATATTCAACTCCATTTGCGTGAACACGTATTGCAAACTTTTATGATCCGTACAAATCACGCACTTAGTACCGTACAAATAATGTCTCCATAACTTTAGTGCAAAAACAACCACCGCCAACTCCATATCGTGAGTCGGTTAATTCTTCTCGTGATTTTTCAATTGCCTAGAGGCATAAGCAATAACCCGATCTCGTTGCATCAACACGCAACCCAAACCTACAAGTGAAGCATCACAATAAACAATAAAATATACCGGGCCTTCGGGCAAAGCAAGGACCGGAGCTTGACATAATAGTTGTTTTAGAGTTTGAAAGGAATTCTCGTGTTCATCACCCCACCTAAACGGTACATCCTTACGGGTCAACTTCGTCATTTGACCCGCTATCTTCGAAAAATCTTTAATAAACCGGCGGTAATAACCCGCCAAACCCAAAAAGCTCTTTATTTCGGTTGGATTCTTGGGAGCAATCCAATTTATAACCGCCTTTATCTTTGCCGGGTCCACCTTTACCCCATTTGAACAAGTCACGTGACCCAAAAAGTGAACTTCTCGAAGCCAAAATTCGCACTTTGAGAATTTCGCATATAATTGTTCCCGCTTCAACGTTTCTAACACTTGCCTCAAGTGTTTCTCGTGTTCTTCTTCGGTCTTGAAATAAATTAGGATATCTTCAATAAACACAATAACGAATTTGTCGAGATAAGGCCGACAAACTCGGTTCATCAAATCCATAAATATCGCGGGAGCATTCGTCAACCCAACGGCATAACCAAGAAGTCGTAATGACCGTAACGAGTTCGGAAAGCCGTCTTATGAATATCGTTTTCGTGAACCCGAACTTGGTGATACCCCGATCTCAAATCGATCTTTGAGAAATAAGAAGACCCTTGAAGCTGATCAAATAGATCATCAATACGAGGTAAAGGATACCGATTCTTTACCGTTCTCTTATTCAACTCCCGATAATCGATACACATACGAAGCGCCCTATCTTCCTTTTTCACAAACAAAACCGGAGTTCCCCAAGGTGAGGAACTCGACCGAATAAAACCCTTATCCAGTAATTCTTGGATTTGTGTCATCATCTCTCGGATCTCGGACGGTGCCAATCGATACGGTGCTCTAGCCACGGGATTGGCCCCCGGCACCAAATCGATTTTGAATTCTACCTCCCGAACGGGAGGTAACCCAGGCAAATCTTCGGGAAACACCTCCGGGTATTCCGAAACCACCCGGAGATCACCAACCACTTTCTTTTCGTTTTTCACATCGATCGCATAGGCCAAGAATGATTCACAACCCTTGGTCAAGGACTTACGGGCTTTCATCATGGAGATAATGGGTATGGTCGGGGTCGCACGGTCTCCCCGGGCCACGACATGTGACCCGTCGGGTAAAAGAAAGGTAATCAACTTTTGATGACAATTAATATTGGCCTTATTGACACTTAACCAATCCATACCTAAGACTACATCAAAGCCGGATATTGGCATAACAAGCAAAAGAATTTCAAATTTCACACCATCAATGTCAATACTAGCCCCGGACACAGATGTCGTGACCGGAACCACTTCACCATCGGCCACCTCTACCTCTAGAGGCGTCGCGATCAAAGAAGTAGGCAATTTCAATTTTTCACAAAAACTCTTTGAAGAAAACGAACAATTTGCACCCGAATCAAATAATACACGAGCGGGTATGGAGTTTATTAAAAACATACCCGTGATGACATCATCGGTAGTGGTAGCTTCCTCCACCGTCATTTTGAATGCCCGACCCGTAGGTGGCGGATGTCCTTTCCTCTTTTGACCTCCCGATGACGCTGATCCCCCGCCAGAACCCGAACCTTTCTTCATTGGACAATTCACGGCCCTATGACCCTCTTTTTGACAACCCCAACAAATGCTATTTTCTACCTTGCACTCCGAAGATTCATGCCCGTGTTGCCCACACTTAATACACCTTTTAGTTTGTGCCGTACACGGACCGGCATGAGAGGACTTACACGGTAGACACCACGGGTTCTTTTGATTGGAACCTTAAAGTATTTGCTTTCGGCGGTCATTGCTCGACCTTTGATTTCCTTGAGACTTCTTTTGATTTGGAGACCCCGATTGTTCATATTTCCCCTTGTTGAACGAAGTCTTCTCCCGACTCATGGCCTTTTGGGCTAAGAGGTCACTCTCGGCCGATTTGGCAAGATCGAAGGCTTGCAAGAGAGTTCCCGGAAGCCTCGTCACATTCCGGTATTCGGGCAACAATTCCCCGACAAAATGCTTGATTTGTGTAGATTCATCGGGTACCCATTGAGTCACAAACCGGAGCTTCCCATTGAATTGGAGAATAAGCTCATCCACCGTCGTCCTATCGTTCATTTTCAACATCATAAATTCGTTTCGGATTTTATCCAACTCAAACGGTCTACAATACCTAGCCTCCACTTGATCCCTAAATTGTTTCCACGTGATCGCATCCATCATATCATTGCTAAAATTCGCAGTCAACCCATCCACCAATCCATAGCCGGTCCCCCCAACATCCGGGACGCATATTGGACCTTCAAATGGTCTTCACAACCACATGCAATAAGTGCCTTTTCGGTAACCCTAAGCCATGTTAAGGTTTCCGATGGGTTGGTACTCCTATGATACTCGGTTGGCTTACAATCGAGGAAGTTCATGTAGGTACACAGTTTCTTCTCTACCGGGAGAGGTTGGTAGAAGAATTGTTTGTGTTGGGCTTTAGTAATTGGTACGGTGTGGGTGGGGTTCGGTTGTGGTATGCTTGCATTTGGGGATGAGGAGTCATTTCGGGGAAAGACGGGAATGTAGGTAGTTTGAGTGAAGTGTGAGGGTGGATTCGTTTGAGTGGTGGATTGGGGTATGGTAGGCCGGGCCACGGGTTGCGGCTCGGCGGGTTGGTTTTGGCGGAGAGCCCTAATGGTATCATCAAGTTCCATGTTTCGAGTCTCCAACAACACAAGGTTTGACCAAACACGAGCCACGATTTGGGAACGGAAAACCCACACGTGTAACCATCGCCAAACCGAAGCTGTGATACCAAGTTGTAACACCGCATTTTGAAACCATTTTTATTTCTAAAAGACATCCATTCTAGCATTAATCGAAGGTCACGGAAGCATTTAGTTTAGTTCCTAATTACGTTAGGTTTACAAGCCGTGGTCCCACAAAATAATACAGACCAAAGTGTTAGTTAAAAGACGGTATTACAAAAACTAGGCTCCCTTAACAAAACATTATAAACGCATTGTCAAACGCTCCGTCCAAGCCCGACCCGTCTCAAGCCTTCCGACCTCAAATGTGTCAATGAGGGAGGGACTAGCACAAAAGCTAAGTGAATGAATTAATACTACTAACTATGCTAAACACTAAGCACGAAAGTAATTAACATCTCCGATTTGGGTAACCACTATTTGAGAGGATCGGTGGCCTTGCGAGCTTTAAACCATGGTCGGTCAAAACCACGGTAACCGATAGCGCTGTATCCAACGCCCCGGGTAAACCCCCTTAACCATACAACGTATACAGGTAAGGTTCGAATACCCTGTTAGTCGATACACTATGCTCAGTCGTTATCCGTCCGACACTGACCTCGTCCCGAATGTGCACATAGTCATGCATGGTATTCCACTACCCCTAGGCATACATAACAAGTAGAATAGCTACGAAAAACACCGCGAAAAACGTCACAAGAAAGTTCCCAGACGCGAACTAGAGTTCGCGTTCGCGAACTAGTGTTCGCGTCGGGAACTCTCCGCGAACTACTTCACGAATTACACCCTAAATCTCTGTCACGTCTTCCCGATCGCGAAGAGGAGTTCGCGACGCGAACTCCCCAGGTCAGCCAGCCCTGCGTATTTTACTAGTATACACTACTTATTGGAAATCAAACAAGACCCGAGTTGTAGGTTAATCCACTCACCTTTCAATCCTCGATTTCCTTAACTTAGTGAGCTAGTATCACTGAGTCTCCTTCCCGGTTCCTGTAACAAGTATACCGAGTTAGTGATTAATCCACCGAAATGTCAAAATCGTCAATATAACAAATCACAACTCAAGGCTCATAAAATACACATTTTATGACATTACCAAATAGTCTAACCATCACCACTTACCAAATAGTCAATTATAACCATTTAGCTCATTTTACGACTAGTTGACCTAAACGGGCCAAAAACCCGAACATGACCATAACACCTCTACATCTCCATCAACTACCGTGTAATCTCTACACTAGCAACTCACAATCATTTAAAAACTCATCAAGCTCATAACTAACACAACTCCAAGTATTTTACTTGAACAATCGCTAGTTCACCAATTTGACCCAAACACTAACTAGTTAATCCATCAAAACATCCAATACTTGATTTCTCAGCATCCATAACTTCCTAAACATGTTTTCTCAACCTAATGAACAATTCCAACCATTCAAACATCAAGAAAATCAATATTTGTCAAAACCCACCTTTAACATCCACAATTAATGGAGGTTGAAGGTGATTTCCTTCAAACCTTGTTCCCTCCCAACAAATAACCATACAAAGGATGTAAAAGCTTGCATAAACACATATAACAACACTCATAAAGAGATTCAAACACAAAACACTAAAGATCACAAACCCTAGTTCATAACTAAGTTCAAGAACACCATAAACAAGTCAAGGAGAAGATGTAACTTACTTTTAAGCTTCTTCTACACCAACTCTAGTGTAGATTTCGGATTCAAGCACAAGAAACACTAAGAACAAGCTCAAGACAAGTATGGTGGTTTGGAGAGCAAAAGCAATAAAATAGTGGTTGTGTGGATAATGTTTTTCAAAAAGGAAAGCAAAAGAAAAGAGATAGTGATCCCTCTCTCTCCCTCATCCGGCCAAACAAGGGAGGTGGGGCCCCTTGTTGGCTTTTCCATCTTTTTCAGTATATGTTTAAAAGATCGCTTTCGTAGTTAATTTATATAAAATAGCAAACGGACCCCAATTTTAAAAACGAAAGCATTTCCGAAAACGAAATTAGACAAGGAATCTAAAGATGTAAAAATCACACTTTCGTTTCAAATATATCACAAGACGGGTATTTTAACCAAGGGGTTAAAATACCGCAAAAGACAGAAGGCTGATTAAATTAACTAAACATTTAATCAGATAATCATTTATTCAAATACCTTAAGGTCAATAAACTACTAAGCCGGATTTTGAGATGTTACAATTGTTAGAAAAACCGTGTAAACGAACAACATTTGCTCGCCACGAAATATAGTTTCTGGGTACTTGCCGCCGCATTACGCGGGTACCCTGCTAATTTTATAAATTCATGTATGCAGTCTTTTATTTTAAAAATAAGTATAAAAATGAGTACCACGGGACTTTTAATTTGAATTATGTGGGGAAAGGTCAACTCATAGTCCCCCAGGTCTAACAGCCAAGATTAGTTGAACTTGAAGTCAAACCAAATCTTACACGATGGCTTCGATTCAAATCAAACTTACTGAAAAAACTTCATATGAGGTCCTGAACTACTGCTTAGTATTCGAATTAGTCCCTCAATTTTTAATAGCCCATATTCTATTTAGGGGTGTTCACTATTCGGATATAAGTGCATTATCCAATTGGATATTTTGGATCGGACTATTTGGATTGGTTATTTGGTTTTTTGGATGGGTTTGGACTTGAACCAAATTAATATTTTGGTTTTTGGATTGGATTTGGTTTCCGTTATGAAAACTGGATTGTCCAAAAAAACGAAATAGTAATATATATACCAATCATTTTGGAGTTTTGATTAAGTTGAAGTCAAGATTTTTGCATATATGATTATAAATGTCACAAGCTATGAATTACACTTGTTTTTATGTATAAAGTAGTTTATCATTTTGGAATTGTACATATCGAACTTAATATAATTTATATTATATACTTTTGTAGTATCTTGAAAAATGATTAGAAAAACCAAACGGATAAAACCAAACCAACCAAATTGTTATTTGGTTCGGATCGGTTTGGTTTTCGAATTAGTTTGGACGGTTCGGTTTGAACTTTTTAAAACCAGACTTTATTTGGTTTCACCTATTTGGTTCGGATAAAACCAAACCGTCCAAACAAACACCCTAATTCTATTAAACTCATTTTTGTATAATATTATACCCATTTAAAGTGTTCTATAAATATAATAACTTGAGGTTTGGCAACATGTATAGCCAGTTTACACTGTAATCTACTCATAGATAGACACTTATATATAGTTTCATTTTTATTAAATAAAATATAATATTTATTCAACATACCAATAATTCTCATCATATTACTTTTAGAGTTTGAGATTTCAAAACTAAGATAACTTATATAATTTATTAAAGTAAAATTACCCGTTTAACCCGCTAACATTGTATTATAAGTTCTAACCCAATGACTAAATTCCACATAAATGAGGTTAAAGTTAAATTGCTCCCCTCTCATTTTTAACCAGCGAGCTTACAAGGACCAAAGTCATCATTACTCAATAGTTGAGGTACTATATTATGCAATTATTTCTTGATAAAAAAAAAGTAAACTTAAGATTCAAATAAGAAGCCAAGTCCTTAATTGAAGAAGAAGCAGCATCCAAGCAATCACTCATCACCGATCTCCATTGCCGATGATTCTGCTACCCAATTCTTGAGATCTTCAATCAGAAGCTATCTTCATCTCGATCTCTTACTGTACAAGTTAAATCCACCGCCTAATTTCACTATCCTCCCTCACTCAAACTCACTGTCTTGATCATATCTCTGGTTAGATACCCTAATTCTACAACACGAGCTTCGTTTTCTAACGATTCCAGGATAGTTAAGATGCCATTGCGGAAGTCTGTATTGCTCAAGGATTACCTACTCGATGATCTGAGCTCGTGTTCTTCTAATGGCTTCCGGTCGTATCCTCGCCGGCAATGTTGCACCAAGGTACGATACCTTATTGAAATCGATCTTAATAAACACATTAAGTTGCCTTCATCGCAAAATCAGTTTCTCAAAAGCAAATCAAAAGCTAAATCGAAACCAAAATATAAATCGAAATTGAAATTGAAATTGAAATCGCCTTCTGTGCTGCACAAAGCTTCAGCCGCCGTGGTTAATGTGTTTACTAATTTTCACTTCTCCGGCTCCGGCAAGCCAAGGAAAGCTAATTTACTGCCAAGGAATCTGTCTCGGAAGCTGTCGAAACGTGGCTTCTGGAAGAGAACAACCGATCAGAACAACAAAGAGTTCAAACGGTTGAATTCGTTGGATGAACCGATCAAACAGAGAGAGAACGTTTTAATTCCGGCGAGAAAAGGATCCGCCGCTGTCACCACGACCACGACGGAGACGAAAACCTCCGTGAGTAACAGCAACAGCTCGGCTTCATCAGAAAGCTATTTTACCGCCACCTCAAATTCCTCTACCACAGGTGGTTCTTCGAAGATCAATGTAGCTCAAAACGAAGTCGAAGAAATAGAGCAGCGAGCAATGGAGAAGATCAATATGGCAATCGGAGAGAATGCTGCACTAGCCACCACAACCGCCACCGCTACCAATACTAACGGAAACGTAAAGGTGAGACTCAATTCCATGCTTCGCACCCCACTATAGTCAATGGTACACTCATTTTTAACAAATTTCACCGACTGTAATTCCATATTTCACTGAGATTAACAAATATAACTAAACTATACAAAATTCAATGTTTTTTTTATATATTACAAAATATCATACAGTATGTGTGATAGTTTTAACCTTAATTTGAAGTGTAAAAATCTATTTGAAATTCAAACAAATGATTTAAATTTGAATTATTATTATTTATTATTATTCGGGCATTAAAGTTTTACAGCGACGAAAGGGGAGGAAAAATAGGTGGGTAGGGGACGGTATTATTTCTTATTTTATTTATGAAATCCACGTGTTGGTGTATCTGGTGCACGTGATGTATAAATGTGTGATATCGGTGCCGTAGATCCCGCCTGTGTTATTCCCTAGCTTAATCTGTGCCGTTTAGAGCTGAAGGAGCACCTTGTTCTCGTGCTCTACACAGTACAGTATTCCTGATACTTGCACAAGAAAAACTAAATAAAATAGATTCCAATATATTTAAAAAAAGGAGTTGTGATTTATTAATGCGACTATATTTTGCTGTATAATGTCTATGTAGCTGTAATTTTTATAAGTGAAAGTGTCCTGTCGGCTGTTTGTAATAAAGTACGATGGTTTGGAAACTATGAGTGTTCAAGACTGGGTATTTGGATTTTGAATAGTGAGTTTTTACTATATGAATCTGATATCCTAAATTCGGATATCCAGAAGAAAACAAATTATTTGAATATTTTTCGGATATTTCAGATAAGTTTTCAAATATCGAATACCTGGAAAATTTGAAAACACTATTCGAATCCGGCATTCAAATTCAGATATCAGGATACTCCGATATCCGGATTTAAGATATTTTCGAATATTTTGTAACACCTCTATCGAAAACTATATAATTACATGGGAAAGATGAAGTATAAAATATTAGAATTGAGTAGTTCCAAGGTGTTTAAGTTAATTATTAAGATTTGCAGTAATTTAGGAGCAGGCCAGGTGTCATTTGTTTTGTGTTATTGTAAAGTAGTGAGTTGACTTTGATAAGTCAAAATTCTAATCTTGGGATTTACTTCCTTGGGAACGATCATAATTTGTATTTTCCTTAAGGCCTCTCCCAACCCTTACCCATCACTAAACCCATCACTAGCGTCACGTCATCGCATCCTTACTGACACGCTACTGACACGGCCGTGCCAACCCTACACATCACTAACCCATCACTAAACCCATCAT
This sequence comes from Calendula officinalis, assembly GCA_963853835.1. Lineage (NCBI taxonomy): Eukaryota > Viridiplantae > Streptophyta > Magnoliopsida > Asterales > Asteraceae > Calendula > Calendula officinalis. The sequence continues at coordinate 42,682,745 of OY970826.1, forward strand.
TTCCACATCATCATTTCCACATCATCATTTTAATTAATAAAAAACACATTACATTAAATAAAAACCATTACATTAATAATAAAAAAAATAAAAACATTACGATTAAAAAAACACACGATTACGGAAAAAAAAAACAATACGGAAAAAAAAATTACGGGAAAAAAAAAATTACGGAAAAAAAAATTAACATTGACGGTAGTTCGGCGGGAGGGTCCAAATGTGTTCGATTAAGGCATTGCGAAGTTTATGATGCACAACTCGATCACGTATCTCCTTTTCAATACGCAATTGTGCTGCAACCCGTTCATGCCATGTACGTTGTGGGTGATTATCCGGGTTAGCGGTATAGTCTTCTTCGATTGGACAAATTGCGCGGCCGTTATCTTCCGTAATCATGTTGTGTAATATCACACAAGTGTACATGATCCGTCGTATTTTGTTCACACTGTATGGTCGTGTCGGGTTTTTAATGATTGCCCACCGTCCTTGAAGCACTCCGAAAGCTCGTTCGACATCCTTCCTAGCGGATTCTTGGAACCGCTTGAACTTCATGTTCTTTTCTTCAATTGGGCATTTAAACGACTTGACAAGCGTTGCCCATTCCGGATAAATCCCATCAGCTAGATAATAACCCTTCGTAAATTGCTCACCCGAAATAGTAAACGGAACTACGGGAGACCTGTCTTGCCTTATTTCATCAAACAAATCTGATTCGTTAAGGACGTTTATGTCGTTATTCGAACCCGCCGGGCCAAAGTACGCATGCCATATCCACAAGTCGTATGACGCAACAGCTTCAAGCATTATTGTGGGACATCCTTGATCACCACGTGTGAATTGGCCTTGCCATGCTGTTGGACAATTTTTCCAAGGCCAATGCATACAATCAATGCTACCAAGCATCCCAGGAAAACCATGTATCTCTTGATGTTTGGCATGTAAACGTTGACATCTTGAGTGGTTGGTTTTCGCAAAAACTCAGTCGAGTATAGATGAAATATACATTTACAAAAGTTGTCCAAACAATCGTATGTGTTTGTTGACCCATGTGTAGGTACTCATCAAACAAATCAGCGGCACAACCGTACGCCAATTGACGTATGGCAGACGTACACTTTTGAAATACATTAAAACTTGGGTAACCCGTAGCGTCTCTCTTTTGACGGAAATAATCAAAATACGACGGTAGTTGACCCGGTGGATTATAAAAATGTATAGCCTGGCATATACGGATGAACAAAGGTTTCGACATGCGAAACCGTCTTCGGAAGTAGTCCGGGGGGAAAACGGCATTGTCGGCAAAGTAATCATTCCATAAACGTTCAGCAGCCGCAACACGATCTCTTGGTATATATCTTCGTGGTGCTCTTGGCACGGTGGAATTTTCAGCTTCTTCTTGATCCAGATAATCAAGCGTTTCAATAGTTTGGTTCAAATCGAAGACGGCTGTTACATTGACATAATCTCACTACAAAAAAAATTCTTGAATAGCTACGGACAAATTCCGTAGCAAAAAGCTGATTTTCCGTAGCAAAAACTAATTTTCCGTAGCTAATCAGGATTTTCCGTAGCTAATCAGCAAAATTGCGTAGCAAATTTCTTCCTCGCAAATGAGTTCCGTCCCAATTTCCGTAGCTATACCGGATTTTTCTTGTAGTGTCTTGCCAGTAATCATCGGCGTCATCGTTTGGATCCATTGAGTGGGAGAAAAAAATATGGAAATTAGGAAGAGAGGAAGTATGTGATTGTGAGAAAATATAATGTGATTGTGTGTTTAAAATGGTAGAGTGTAGTGGGTTTTTATAGAGGTTGTGTGTAATATTAATTATTTGTATTAAAAAAAAATTAATTTTTGAATTCAAAAAACGGACGCTCCAACCGGACCCCACCTCCCCGACGCCATCAACACGCCGTCATCACCACGACGTCCGGCTCACGACGCCCCCCACGACGGCTCGGTGCCAACGCCGTCGTGGGTCGACGGCTCCCCGACGCCCTCCCCGACGTGCCGTTGGCACAGGTCTAAGAGTCAAACATTACTTTGACATGCAAGATAATAACACAATGTCACAAGGAAGTACATTAAACTAAGAGTTATAAGATTGATGTTTTAAATAGATTTGTTTAGTTTCTTGTTTCTAAAAAGATTCCATACGTATGAAAAGTTTTTACTTTTTTAATGCATAGATTCCGTTACATAAATTTAGATATTGAATTTTTAATGGTGATAATTTACAGAAAGAGCAACAAAACAAAGAGAAAGACCAGTTCAGTCCGATTTCTGTCATGGATTTTCCAGACGATGATAATTACAACGGTGATGAAGATGAAGAGGTTACGTCACCTTTCCAACATAGCCACATATATTTTGAAGGTTACTTATGACTATTTATCTCATTTCATTTTTTATTTTATTTTTTGTCAATGAAGTTAATTTATTCGTGAGTTACGTACGTGTCACAGGATCCAAACGGAAAAACAATCCAAAAGTCCAAAGAACTAAGAATCTTGCTCAACTAAAATCCGTCCGACTAGAAGATAGGATTACTTTGTTAGAGCCCAAAACGCATGATCCAATAGTCGGATCATCCGTACTGATAGAAAATCAAAATGAAAAGAAAGCAATTGCGTTGCTTCAACTATTAAAAGCCACCATGCCTTCTTGTGACCTATCTAGATCCAAAATTATGGAGAGTTTCTTGTTAGGGTTTTTTAGACAATTGGTTATCGAAGGAAATGGCTCGGATTATATTATATTGCAAGAAGCGAAAGATTGGATCAATAATCAGACAAAAGACACGTTAGAGTTGGGAAAGAACAAGCTAGCATATTTAAGAGATATGGAGAAGGGAGCGAAGTGGTTGACTTATGATGATGAAGTAGGGAGAAGAAATATTGGTTTGGAATTAGAGTTTGAAGTTTTTACTTCTTTAGTTGAAGAGATGTTTCTCGATTTTTATTTGTAGTTTTTTTAAACGTTATATGGAAATATTTGATTTAAAAATCGATGACTTTTCGATTTTGATGGTCCTAGAGTTATTAGAAGTAGGGGATGTTCTTCAGAACATATCACGGAGCTGGTAGTTAGAGGGATGTCAGTTGATACTCACATGGTTGGGGTTTCTTTTGAGCTAGATTGAACTTGAGGACATGTTTGAATAAAATACTAGTCCCCTTTACCAAGCAGAAATTTGGGATTATTAAGTTGAGACTTTAAGTATGATCATGGGGACTTTTCCATTCTTGTCTCAAGCTTTTGCTTTGTATAATTTTCAATAAAGATTGTTATTATTTTGATAAACATTTGTCAAATGTATATACGACACATATTATTACCAAAACCATTAGTAAGATGATTAGAAAGACACTAGAGAAGATTTTGCATTTTATATATATGAGTTGTATTCTAGGAAGTTCAAAAGATTTGTCTAGTCTTAAGGGACAAATCCTAGTCATTGGATCAAGATGGTTAAGAACAAATCCCCCCACCTATAGCCACCTACAACCACCGCTGGCCGCCGCCTCCGGACGCCGACCACCGACGCCGCCGCCGTCGTCCGCCGCCGGTACCCGGCGGCGGCGGTCGGCGGTGGTGGTGGTGGCTGAGAGTGAAGGTGCTGGTGGTAATGGGGGTGGTAGTACAAGTGATTCACTAAAACACAGCATATTACTTCGAAGCACATGTGCTTCAGGTCACGAAACACATGTGCTTCACTACACAGAAAAAAAATCAAAACAAGTGACGAACATATCATTATGAAGCACATGTGCTTCATAAAACCAAGCACATGTGTTTTTGTTCCTGAACACATTTAACTTACAAGCAAGTCATTTGTGTTTGAATCGCGAAGCACATGTGCTTCACTACACAAGAAAAAAAATCAAAACAAGTGACGAACATATCATTATGAAGCACATGTGCTTCATAAAGCCAAGCACATGTGTTTTTATTCCTGAACACATGTAACTTACAAGGAAGTCATTTGTGTTTGAATCACGAAGCACATGTGCTTGACGTTATGAAACACATGTGCTTCACTACACAAGAAAAAAAATCAAAACAAGTGACGAACATATCATTATGAAGCACATGTGCTTCATAAAGCCAATCACATGTGTTTTTGTTCCTGAACTTACAAGCAAGTCATTTGTGTTTGAATCACGAAGCACATGTGCTTGACGTTATGAAGCACATGTGCTTCTCTAACAAGAAAAATAATCAAAACAAGTGACGAACATATCATTATGAAGCACATGTGCTTCATAAAGCCAAGCACATGTGTTTTTGTTCCTGAACACATTTAACTTACAAGCAAGTCATTTGTGTATGAATCACGAAGCAAATGTGTTTGATGTTATGAAGCACATGTGCTTCATTACTTGAAACACATGTGCTTGGTTGTACATATACACTCCTTTATTTTCAAAACACATGTATTTCAAGCACATGTGCTTCCAGTCACGACCACCACCACCGGTCACCACCGCCGGCGGCCACCTCCCGCCGCCGTCCGCCGCCGGCCGCCGTCTCCGGCCACCGGAGGTGGGTGGGGGTGTTGATGTATTGAAGAACATGTGCTTGTATAGTTTGAATTTTGATCTTATCTTTGACTTTTTCTTGATCCAATGGCTATTAATTGTCACTTGGGACTAGCTAAAATTCTTGAACTACTTTAAATAACAGTATGAGTTATAAAGGGGTAAAATAAACTTTATTATTGAATAACAGTATGAGTTATAAAAGGGGGTGATTTATTCGGGACCAAAAAATTGTATATTATGAACCACAATCGTATATACTAGTGTATAATTGTACACATGTCGTATAGGAAATGGCATCATTTCATGTTGTTGAGTCACGGATATTAAGAAGGTAAGAAATTCTTTTGAAATGTAATGTTTAGGTCAAAAATTGACACAAACCTTATTCAAATTAAACACAAAAACATACTTTATTATGAAACAATTTGGCATAATTAATACTCCATATAATCGTACCAGATTGCTTAACTACCGGTTTAGGAAATAAGTTACATTTTAGTTGATAAAAAACATGGTTACATACTTACATGTAATGCTAGCTAACAATTGGTATTTAATACGCATGTATTAAAATGTAACTTCTAACATGTCATAATATAAGCTTGTAGACAATTCAGTTAGCTAAGTGCAATAACAGTTTAAAAATTTTCTTTTGGACGAGTCAATCTTAAAAGTTGACTATAAGTTATTCTTGTTCTCGGCAAATATGTAATTGTATCATAGAGATGAAGGGAGAAAAACAATCAAGATCATTGTTTGGAATTTCTCTAACGGATCGACCAAAATGGCAACATTTTCTCATTTGTTCTTCCGGCTTCTTCTTTGGCTACCTTGTTAATGGCATTTGTGAGGTTGGACTTTTCAATTCATATATATTTTTTATTTTTATTTTAAATTAAAAAGGGTATTCCTGTTTATAGCGGGCTTCCTCGGGCTAGCCGAGTTTTGCTCATGATCCACGTTTCCTAATTGTTGAAATAACCGTCTTCTAAACTTTCTTTGATAATTCGTTAAATGTTTGTATAGCAAAGATCATATATACATGCATTAATACTTTATAATAGATATTTTTTTTGTTGCAGGAATACGTATATAACAAGCTTAAATTCAGGTATGTCGATGATACGTTGACTAATGTAAATTGTTAATTTATATGGTTTTTAACTAAGTTTTTAATCTTAAATTTCAGCTATGGTTGGTATTTTACGTTCGTTCAAAGCGTTATTTACTTGATACTAATATACTTTCAAGGTTTCACCCCTAAACAAATGGTAAATCCTTGGAATATATACGTAAAACTCTCTGGTGTTCTTATGGGTTCTCAAGGGTTGACCAAAGGGTCTTTAGCCTTCCTAAATTATCCCGCACAATTAATGTTCAAATCAACAAAGGTATATGTAATGTGTTACATAATTATTTTGATCTTTTTAAGGATGTTTCTTTTACTAATTAATGATTTATGTTATGTGAGATTATAGGTATTACCTGTTATGATAATGGGTGCCTTTGTTCCTGGTTTGAAAAGAAAATATCCGCCACATGAATATTTATCGGCTATTTTGTTAGTTATCGGGTTGATACTATTCACTTTAGCCGATGCTAATTCTTCTCCTGATTTTAGTGTTATCTGTGTTGTTATGGTTTGTGGGTCGCTAATTATGGATGCATTTTTGGGTAATTTTCAAGAAGCAATTTTTACCATTAATCCAAATACTACACAGGTAATCAAAGTCTGTTTGACTTTTGAATGTCATGTGAGTTGACATTGTTAAACTTCAACAACATTTCAGGGGAATTTCTCTTTTGATAGAAAACTTTAAGAACTATGTCCACGTATATACTATTTTTATTTAGGTAAACATTTTCGACCTGATTGCTTATGAACGAGTCGATATGGGTAGTGTTTTAGACTTATATCTCAAACAAGTCAAATGGGTGAACATGTTCAAACTGTATTTGTATTTGTATTTTTACTGCATACAACCTCCTAATTTTTATAAAGAAATTATACTTTTTCGTATTACATATTATTCTACTTATAAATTATAATTAACACCTCAATGTTTTCAAAAAAAAAAAATAAATAAATAAATAAATTATAAAACGTGGGCATATAAGTGGTTGCATGCCAACCTAGCCATTAACCAACCCGTGGCCCATCTTGCCACTAGTACTAATTTGTTATGGGCTTTAAATGTTAAACATTTACTTGTATCTCTTAGATGGAAATGTTATTCTGTTCAACTCTAGTTGGGCTGCCTTTCCTAGTGCCCCCAATGGTCTTAACAGGGGAATTATTCAAAGCATGGCATTCATGCTATGAAGTAAGTAAACATCTAAAAAACATTTGATCATAACTATAGATATATATCATTTAATATAGAGTAAATTACACGGTAGTCCCTGTGGTTTGACCTGAGTTTTGGAATTGATCCCTAAATTCCAGAAATTACACTGATGGTCATTAAGTATCGAACTTCGTATCGGTTTTGATCCCTAAATAATACGAAATGAATCAAAGAGAATCCATGGAATCCATGGGAGAATATTAGAGAGAGAATGCAAGCACATTTGCGTATTTTATTTCATTCAAACTTATTTCATTTACAGAATGAATCCCTATCTATATACAAGATGTACAGCTCATGCTATCTAACTAATTCTGTTATAACTAATAAGTTAGTTAGCATATGGAAGCTTCCAGAAGGTGTTGGGAGGTTGATTCAGTTTTTGTAAAAGGTTGACTTGGTTGACCTTTGGTATATTCTCCATATCCCCCTCGCAAGCTGGCAATAGGTAAGGATTACATATTCCAAGCTTGGACATACAATTTAGATGGAGAGCTTTGTGTAAGGCTTTAGTTAATACATCAGCAACCTATGATTTTGTAGGTATGTATGATGGATGAAATAAGCCTGCCTTGATCTTTTCTCTGACAAAGTGACAATCTAGTTCAGTGTGTTTGGTTCTAGAATGATGAACTGGATTGGAAGCAAGAGCAATGGCAGGTTCACTATCACAGAATACAGTGATCGGAGTAGAAATGTGAACAGTAAGATTTGCAAGTAAGCATTTAAGCCAGCTAAGTTCACAAGTGAGATCTGCTAAAGCTCTGTATTCTACTTCTGTTGAAGATCTGGAAACAACACTTTGTTTCTTGGATTGCCATGAAATGAGGGATGAACCCAAGAAAATGAAGTTACCCGAAACAGATCTTCGTGTAATGATACAGAAACCCAGTCACTGTCACAAAAGGCAGTGATTTTGGAATTAGGAGAAGATTTATAAAGTAAACCTTGACCCGGATTAAGTTTGATATATATTAGAGTTCTGGTGAGAGCTTAAAGGTGTATGTTAGTTGGTGCATGGACAAATTGACTAAGTGTTTGTGTTGCAAAAGATATGTCTGGCCTGGAGATGGTAAGGTATAAAAGTTTGCCAACCAATCTTCTGTAGGTGGATGGATCTGCAAGAGGTTGACCATCTGTGAGATTCAGTTTGATGTTGGGATCAAGAGGGGTTGAAGCAGGCTTAGAATCAAGCAAGTGCGTCTCATGAAGCAAGTCTAGGGCATACTTACGTTGAGAAATGATGAGGCCATATGAAGAACGAATAAACTCAAGACCCAAATAGTAGTTAAGAGATCCCAAATCTTTAATACTGAATTGTTGATGGAGAAGATTTTTGATGGTGGTGATATGATTGAGATTGAATCCTGCAACCAATATGTCATCAACATATATACGGAGAGCTAGAAAATCAGAGCCTTGTTTCTTTGTGAAAAGAGAGTGGTCTGCATGGCTCTGAGTGAATCCCTGAACCTTAAGAAACTGGGATAATTTGTTGAACCATTGTCTATTAGCCTGCTTAAGACCATAGAGTGATTTTTGTAACTTGCAGACTTTATTTGATGTTTGAGTAGCAGGATACCCTTTTGGTAGAGTCATGTAGGCATCCTCATGTTAATCACCATGTAGGAATGCATTGTTAATATCAAGCTGCTGTATGTGCCAATTTTTGTGAATAGTAACAGCAAGCAGGGTACGAACTGAGGTCATTTTGGCTACAGGGGCAAAGGTCTCCTTGTAGTCAATGTCTTCTTTCTCTGTGAAACCCTTAGCAATAAGCTTGGCTTTGAATCTATCAACTGACCCATCAAATTTGTACTTTACCCTAGAGATGCACAAAAACCGGTTAGGCCAAAAAGCGGTTTCGGGTTTGACCGTAACCGGTTTTGGTCAACGCTAGCGGAAACCGGTTAGGCCAAAAACCGGTTCGGTTAGTAACCGGTTTCGGAGATTGAAAACCCCAACCGGTGTAACCGGTTACCGGTTCGGTTAGTAACCGGTTCGGTTACTAACCGGTAAAAAAACCGGTTTTGACCGGTTACACTATAATTCCCATTTTGTTTTCCGCAATTCGATATCAAACACAACCATTAAACGTTTTAGCAAAACACAAACATTCATTAAGCATAGAAACGTTAAAAACATTCAAGTACACATAATTAAACATACAAATACGAAAGTTCGAAAGCATAGAAACGTTAAAATCATCGAGATTCGAGATTTACTACTAAAAATACGAGTAAACTACAAATCTTCACTCTTAGTCGCTATCTTGTTGTGGGTCATTATCTTCATATTCATAACCATCGGAGCTAGATGCTCGGGATGATACACCTTCTTGAGCTATATCTTCATCGGAAAGTGAGGTTGAAAGACCTTGAGCAACTTCCATGTCGAGAAGTTCTTCTTCAACGTCAAGTTCCTTCTCTAGCTTTTGTTTGTCTTGAATCCGGTCCGCCGCATCCAAGTGATCCTTCAAGCAAATACACATCTCCAAAGACGACGGCGTAAGTCTTGTTCTCCTAATAGATAATATCCCGCCACTAACAGAAAAAGCCGATTCCGAAGCTACCGTAGAAGCTTGGACACTTAGTAAATCTCTGGCCATGGCGCTTAGAATGGGAAATTGAGGCTCCCTTTCTTTCCACCAAGCCAATATAGCAAAATGTTCGATTTCTCGAGTGGTCATATTGCCTAAAAAGTTTGTTTTTGTATATCTCGACAATTCGCCATTAGCGGATTCTTCACTACTCTCACCCCTTTGCCGTTTAGTTGTTTCCTCTCTTATAGTATTAGATAAATGGGATAATGGGTCGGTGGGAACATCAACATCACCAAAAATTGGGGCAAACGAACTTGAAGAAGCATTTGGTGCACCACCATACTTTTGAAAATAAACCCCAAATAATGATTTAAATTTTTCCCAAAAATGATCTTGTGCATTTTTATATGTAGGACTTACCAAATGCAATTCCAAATCATAACAAAATGCACTCATAGTGGTTTCGACACCGATTTTATTTAAAGTAGGGTCTAACATGGCCGAACATGTAATTGCCAGTGGTATTTTGCGAAAATATTTTTTTAGTTTAGTTTTCATTGGCGCGACCATTGTTTTATAAATACCACCTTCCAAATCAAAAGTATCAATTTTATGAGCCATCAAATATAGTTGTTTTAGTACACAATGACTTGTTGGATAGTAACACCAGAGACTAAAACCGTTACATCTTTAAAAAGTTTAAACAATTCGGTTATCTTTTTAATAACCTCCCATTTTTCGTCACTAAATTTGTTTTTAACACGTTTCTTTGTAAAAAGTTTGTCATGAAAATATTGTAAAGTTTGACGTTGACGAACACCACATACAAACATGTCATAACTTGAATTCCAACGAGTGGTAATGTCCCAATTAGGTGATAAACAAAGTGAATTCGTTTGCTTACACAAATGAATATATCTTTTAACTCGTTTTGGACCCTTTTTAAAAACATCCACTAGCATCAACCAAAAGTCATGTGTTATAGCACCAATCTCCGGTGAGTTCAACCCATCTCGCACAAATAAATTTATAATGTGTGCGAGACACCGACTATGGAAGAAAAGACCATTCACGGGAGGTTTGAATGATAATATTAGCTTTGCAACCGCTTTTGTATTATTAGATGCGTTGTCAAACGAGATTGCAAAAACTTTTCCATTTAATTTATAGTAATTTATTACGTGACTTAACATATAAAATAAATTTTCACCCATATGGGGATGTGGAAAATATTCAATCGCGATCACACGCTTCATCATTTGTCATGTGCTTGGATCGATCCAATGTGCGGTAACACAAATGTACGATCCGGGCGAACCATGAGGAGCCGACCAAACGTCCGTTGTTAGGTTTACACTTGTATTTAAATTATCAAAACCATTTACTAGATCAATTTTAGCCAATTTCAAAGCTTTAAACAATCTCGTCTAAGAGTAGTACGACTTACATGATTATAACGTGGTTGAAGCTCTTGTTGGATGAGGCGCGTCAATCTTGGGTTGTCAAAGTGGTTGAACGGCAAACCTTGTTGAAACACGAACTTGGCCATTTGTTCTCGACAACGTTCCGCTTGGTACGCAAAGATACCACCGTCTCGTGCCATAGTCGCTTGACCCTCTTGTTGTGAATCCCTTCTTATCGTTTGACAATGCTTTGCGACATGTGTCCTCATCGTTGAGTTGGAACTAGCTCCCATGAGTTGACCACAATTTCTACAATGCGCCTTTATAAGACCATTGCTTAACTCGACTAAGTCGAACGACCCATTTGGTCCAAAAAGTTCGGGAACTCGTGTAGTTGGCAAAATTTTAGCAATACTTGCCGTTTCTTCATTTGTAGAACCAACACCGGTGAAATCTTGACTACTTTGGCTTTGGTTTGGGTGCGACATTTTGACGTTTTTTTGCTAATCGAAAGTGTTTGGAGAGTGTTTTTGGATGTTTTGAAGTTGAGATTTTAACCAAATGCAAGATATGTATTTATAGGGGTGTTTAGGGGGTAAAATGGTCCAAAAATACCCCCCCAACGGTCACAAAACAGTCCCCAACGGTCATATGACCTTTTTAACGGTAATTTACGATACCCAGCGAAAACCGGTTACGAACCGGTTATAAAACCGGTTTTAACGGTCGTAACCGGAAACCGGTTATCAGAAACCGGTTTCTGCCGGTTTTTTGGTCGAAATGGTATAACCGGTTAGGAACCGGTCGGTTACTGAGAAACCGAACCAGTTACGGTCAAAACCGGTTTTGACCGGTTTCGGTTCGGTTACCGGTTTCGGTTTCGGGTAATATGTGCACGACTACTTTACCCTATAAACCCATTTGCAGCCAATGGGTGTTTTGTTGGGTGGAAGATCTGTGACAATCCAGGTGTTGTTTGCTTCTAAAGCCTTTATTTCTTCATTCATTGCAACAATCCATCTGTTGTCTTTTATAGCTTGATTATAAGTTTGCGGCTCAGTGTTAGTAGCAACATTATTTGTAAAGTGTTGTGTGTGAGTAGGAAGATTGGAGTAGCTGATAAAGTTGGAAATGTGATGTTTGTTAGATTTTGGAATAGAGCAATGAAAATCCTGAAATTTTGTAGGAAGTTTCGTTGGTCTAGTGGATTTTCTGGTGGGAGGAGGAGGAGGTTGAGTTGGATATGTAGATGAATCTGGAGAGGAAGGAGTAGAAGTGTTTGAAGGAAGAGTGTCACTGGAAGCAGAGGTTGAATGGGAAGTATCGCCGAAAGGAGTAGAATCAGGAAGAGGTGAAGTAGGTGGAGATGGACAGGTTGTCGGAATAGGAAAAGTAGGGATGCTTTCTGATGAAAGGGGAGTGGATGTGACAGGAGGAGTGGAAGATTTATTATATGGAAATATGTTTTCATGAAAGACCACATGTCGACTAGTAAAGGTGGTGCCTTTATCAAGGTTGTAGAGTAGGTACCCCTTTTATGAGATGGATAACCAAGAAGTACAGAGGGTATTGCACGAGCTTGAAATTTATCCGGAGGGTGTTGGTAAGTTGATTCAGTTTGTGTAAAAGGTTGACTTGGTTGACCTTTGGTATATTCTCCATACTAAACTTAACAACCGTTAAATTTAGCTGTTAAATCTGGTCATGGGCATTGCACATGAGGGTAATATAGTCATTTTACACACAAACCCCACTTTCTTTCTTCTATCTCCCCCCTCAAAATCAGAGATATTAGTGTTCTATTAGATCTAAAAATGAGATATCAGTGTGAATTGCAGAGGAGACGGAAGATGGGGAATGAGATAAATGTCAGGTTCACAGAAGAAATGAAGAATCGCCCCGCTACTCAAACTCTCCGTCTCCGGCACCAACGAACCCATCCGGCACAAAATCCTCCGGCCGGGCATGTTTAGCTTTCCCGTATTGTAAAGCCACCTGTGATAATCAAGCGCCGTCATCATCATCATCATCACCCTCACAACATCATCATCATCACTATCTTAAAAAATTACCAAATTAGATCATCTCAAAATACCAAAAAGAACCAAATCTGCATCCATTGTTTCGATTAAAGATACAAAATACTAAAAAACTCCAAATTGAAACCCATTTAAAAAGATAACATGCGTAGTCCCACAATCGCAAAAATGATTTCACCAACGTAATTAGTTGTTGACCAGATTATGAGGTGTAGTTCCATGATGTCGCTATCATCAGATTTATGAAGAATTAGGTTTTTAGACCCTAGGAAGGCACGAAAGGCAGGAGTGACGGAAATGGAGAATGAACACAACAAATTATCTCCGGAGAAGAAAAGTAGTTGCTGGATAATAAGAATAACTCACCGGAGAAGTCGGAAATGACAGAGATAGAGCAGCTACCGGCGAGGATGATTTTGCCGGTTGTGATATGATTAGAAGTTACCGGTGGCGGCGATGACGACGATGGCGTCGAGAAGAAGCGGAGGTCTTCGGTGATTCAAAACTAAGGTGGTGTTGGTGCTAAAGTGTTCTTCGAGCTCTCCTTTTCTTCGGTGACAGAAAATCATATTCGAGCTCTCCTCTGCTAATTGGGTATTAAATTCCTTACCGGTAGATTGAATCGGAAGTAGCAAGATAAAAGGATGAGAGAGAAAAGGGGAGTGAACATAGAGATGCAAAATGACTAAATTACCCTCATGTGCCATGCATATGACTAGATTTAACAGCCAAATTTAACGGTTGTTAGTCTTAGGGACCAAAACCGATACGAAGTCCGATACTTAGTGACCATCAGTGTAATTTCTGAAACTTAGGGACCAAATCTAAAACTTAGGTCAAACCACATTGACTATTCATGTAATTTACTCTTTAATTTATTAAAAGTTTCATCTTTTTGTGACCCGATCAATCCTTTTAATATTTCGTTATTAAATTTGTAGCATCCATATGTATATGGGGTGTTAGTGTTTGAAGTTGTGGCCACATATGTCGTTCAAGTATCTGTTATATCACTCATTGCTCTATTCGGGGCGGCTACCGCTGCTATGGTGATTATACATTCGCATTTATTCCATTTTAGTAACATAATATGATATTTTGATAAATGTCTACTTTTTTTTATGTGTAGGTGACAACGACAAGAAAGGCGGTGACTTTATTATTGTCTTACATTATATTTACAAAACCATTGACCGAGCAACACGGGTCAGGGCTAATACTGATAGCTATGGGTGTGATCTTGAAAATGGTGCCCGATCATAAGGTTCCCGGATACGGCCAACGGTTAGACATGCCTTTAAAACAAGTGAAATTGCACCCTAAGGGGAAAAGGAGTGTAGATCTTGAAGAAAATGGGCCTTTGGTGTAAGATGGTCAATGTTTTGACTTTTAAGTTCTTGAAGAAGATAAGATGGCTTATATTAATCTTTATTTGGTTTATTGAGAAAAAAGATATGAAGGTCTATGCGGGCTTTTGATTTTGTTTCATTAGATTAGTTACTTTTCCATACATAATCGTAGATATGGTGTTAGATTTTGTGGCATCTAACCGAGCCCAATGACAAGAGTCGAAAGAATAAGCATGTTTGATGATTGAAAAATATAAAGTCGCTAATATTTTTGTTATTAGATGTATTTAACTCATATTTGTTGGTTGAATTTGTATATTGTTTGTCTATAATATATACTACTTCCTCCGTTTCAAAATAAGTTATACAATTTTCATTTTGGGGTGTTTCAAAATAAGTGATACACTTTGAAAACTTACCATATTTGGTAAAAGAAAATGGGGACCACACCCACTAACTATCATCTTTAATAAAGTGAAAAGACATATTTACCCTTACTTTTACTTTTAAACAAAATTAAATTCACTTTAATCAATATATGTGGGACCCATCCTCCACTAACTATCAAATTTAATCTAAGGGTAAATTCCATGAATTGTCCCTGTGGTCTCTGGTTTTCTGGCTTTTTGTCCCTAAACTTTTTTTTTTCAAATTTTTTGTCCCTCAACTTTTTAAAAATCGGGTTTATCGTCCTTCCGTCAAATTCCGTTTCATTATGGCCGTTAAAGCCCCTCACGTGCGTAAAACGTGAGGGTATTTTCGTCTGTTTCTCAAAATTTTCCCTTTTATTCCCAATTTATATCCGTTAAAGCTCCGACACCATAGCTAAACCTAATTTGGAGCTACGACAATTGCTGATTACCACCATCCATGGCCGTTTACTGCAATTGCGGGAAACTCTCAGTTCTTTGAACTTCTTGGACATCAAAGAACCCGGGTCGTCGGTTTTAGGGCTGTCACGATCAGGTAATGAGTATGACCCGGATTGTCGATTCTTGAAGAAAGCTTTTTTTTTTTTTACAGTTTTCCGGTTGTCGATTCTTTGCATGGCTTGACCCACCAATGTGTGAAAGATCAACTAATATCATCCCCAGATTGTTGGATTCCAAAAAGGCATTGGAGAAATTGTTGAAGATAAAGGAAGAATAAGCAAAGATGAAGGAAGAAGAAGCAAAGAAATGGAAGAAATATCTAATTTTTACATGGCTGTTCTTGTTTTATTTCATATTCTTCTAGAATTAGGTTATGTTTGGAAAATGTAATGAATGCAGCCTTGTAT
This sequence comes from Calendula officinalis, assembly GCA_963853835.1. Classification (NCBI taxonomy): domain Eukaryota; kingdom Viridiplantae; phylum Streptophyta; class Magnoliopsida; order Asterales; family Asteraceae; genus Calendula; species Calendula officinalis. The sequence goes on from OY970826.1 coordinate 42,698,247, forward strand.
TTTGTTTAGTTTATGCTAGTTTAAAAATTTGCAGAAAATGTAATGAATTTAATTGTATTTTGTTTAGAAAATGTAAGAAATGTAATGCAGCCTTGTAGTGCAGTCATTAGACATGCCTTTTGTATGCCTGTTATGCAGAAAAATCGACATGAAAAGTAACTAAAGATTGACATGCATAAACACATTGTTCAAAACACAACATTACAGTTATACAAAAGAAGGGTTCAAAAGGCGTACAGTATCCAGAAACATAAAACAGAATTTAACATTCAACATACAAAGAACATAAATTCACTTATTGGTCTTCTTCCTTTTTTGACTTCCACTAGCTTGACTTCCACTTGGTCCAGCTTGACTTCCACTCTTTCTTTTACTGCTTCTTCTTTGCACTCCAGGTTGACTTCCACTAGGACCAGGTTGACCCTTACAAGTTTTTGAATTGTGGCCTCTGTTTTTACACTTAAAACATGTTACAGTTTTTCCAGCCCTTGACAATTTACCTCTGCTCACCATTTGATTTTGGGAGCTCATTTCATCTGCAGCCTTCCTTCTTTTCTTCCTTGGTCTGCCAACTGGTGTATGGTGCTTTGGTGGCAAAATCTTTATAGGGCATGAGCTGTTTGGCCATTCCTTTGGACCATTAATAGGGTTAATTTTAAATTCATAAACAGCCTTCCAAGTGTTGACATGGTAAGCCTGATGAACATAATCTTCTGGAAGCCCAACTGGTTGGCCATTAAACCCCATGTTCCATATGGTTGCAACTGCATGCTTGCAAGGTATCCCTGTCAATTCCCACCTCCTACAACTACAAACATGTTCCAACATGTCCACCACAAATTGTTCTTGCCATGGGCCTTTACACTGAAATTTGTTAGATCCATTCCAAATTACAATAAAATCATTTGCCTGTTTCTTAATGCCTTCTAAGATTCTTGTAGCAGTAGGGGTTAGTAATTGTCCTTCACAAGTGTCAATAACCTTTTGCACAATCACAATTCTTTTCATCAGGTATTCCCTAATGTATTCCAAACAAGTAATAATGGGTTGATCTCTACCATCAACTAGTTGACTGTTAAATGACTCACATATGTTATTTAATAGAATATCACATCTGGCCCTCCCAGAAAAATGAGATCTTGTCCAGTGCTCATAGGGGGTGTTATTTAACCAATCATAAATACCTTGATTATGTTTTCTAATTGCTCATCTTCTTGTAACTCTTCTTCAATTACTTCTTCATTATCTGGATTATCTTCATTAAGTTGTGCTTCTTCATCTAGATTATCTTCATTAAACTGTTCTTGTTCAAGTGGATTAACTTCATTAAACTGTTCTTGTTCAAGTGGATTAACTTCATTAAACTGTTCATTAAATTGTTCTTGTTCAAGTGGATAATCTTCATTAAATTCTGCATCATATGTTGAACTTTGCGCATGTTCCCTATCAGAAGTAGTCCCAAACCAAGGTAAACACAAAGGTCTCTTACGTGGTGTTTTTTTTAACAACCTTAGGAGCTTCTTCATCATCTAATTCCTCTAATACAACCTTGCTCTGTTGAGGTGATCTCCAGTAATTAAAAACCGTAGTAATCCCATGTTCTATATAAACATTGATTACTTTACTTTTTGGAACATAGGTTAACAAGTTCCTTACATCATCGTCATTTCCCAAAGCAAGTAAACCATAATCTAAATCATGGTCTGGTTTCTTAAAATGGTAGTGCATTTGATGGTCTCCTTTATAACCTATTTTCTTAATCATCCTATCAAGCTCATGAGCAGAAAAGTATTCGGCGTCAACCAAATCATCATACGCAAAAGTTCCACCAACGTATTTGCGACCTGGATACTTAGATAGACTTCCACCATGATGAATCTTCAAAGCAAACAGATTTTCGTATGTATCTGTAATAAAATTTTAGAAAAAAATTAAAATTAATTTTTTTCCAAATTACTCTGATTTGGGTTAATAAAATAGCTTACCATATACGTCCTTCATGCATTGTTCATCAAATTCGTCGTCTACTCTGAGATACCAACACGGAGCATTTGGAAGTCCGGCGGCCATGGTTGGGTGATGATCGGCAATTTTTTCTGACTAGGTTTTGAGAAACGGACGATGGTGAAGTTCGGGGACGATAATGAGGAAAACAAGTATAAATTGGGAATAAAAGGGAAAATTTTGAGAAACGGACAAAAATACCCTCACGTTTTACGCACGTGAGGGGCTTTAACGGCCATAATGAAACGGAATTGGACGGAAGGACGATAAACCCGATTTTTAAAAAGTTGAGGGACAAAAAATTTGAAAAAAAAAAGTTTAGGGACAAAAAGCCAGAAAACCAGAGACCACAGGGACAATTCATGGAATTTACCCTTAATCTAATTAACTATCATTATCATATTTTGCCTCAAAAACCTTAAACTCTAATTTATATCACTTATTTTGAGACGGAGGAAGTATAAAATATCATTTTTGAAAGTTGGTTTGTCGCTATTATTACAAAGAATTGGTCATAATCATATTTAGTTTATTTTTTTATTCAAATGTGTTATTGTGATGTGGGCTCATCTTTATATCTAGGCCCATGTTCTGCTAAATTATTGCATCCGCATTGGGTTGGCATGCCATTATGCATGGAGGTGCACAAACAGGATTTTTTCGAAAACCGAATCGGTTTTAGTCAACTCCGCTCAAAACCGGTTTTGTCCAAACCGGTTCGGTTTAAACCAGATTTGCGGGTTTTTCAATATTTTTTTTTTTTTTTTGGTTTTTTTTTTTGTATTTTTTATGAACAAAATATGTAAAGAAGCAATAGAAATCGACTTTTAACTAAAGGAAACCATCCAAATACAAGAGTTTTAAATCCAAATACAAGAGTTTTAAACATAAATTTAAGCATAAACGTAATACAAACTAAACGATAATTTTAAGTCTTCATTCTTCATGTCTTCGTCTTGATTCGCCGCCTTCATTTCTTCATCTTCATTCTTCATCTCGCATGACATTGTTGCGTAGTTCCATGTCGAATTGAAGTTCTTCGAGTGTTAGAGGTACCGACATATGTCCCTCTATTTCCATGTTATGTAATCGTTCTTCCACGTCCTCCAACTCGGTCTCAAGTGATGCAATATGTTGTAAACGTTCTGCTGCATCGAGATGGTCTTTCAAACAAATTATAACTTCAATCAACAAAGGTGTGAGCTTCGATCTCTTGTTCGATATAACCCTACCGCTAAAACTAAAAGCGGATTCCGAAGCTACCGTAGAAGCTTGGACACTTAGTAGGTCACGAGTGATAGCGGAAAGAATTGGAAATTGGATACCCTTTCCTTTCCACCAATCCAAAATATCACAGTTTGGAAATTCTTCTACACTTATAGTTGACAAAAAATCGGTAAGTGTATACCTCCGAAGATCGCTAGTAGTGGTGTTATCACGAGCTCGTTTGCTATTTTCGTTTTTCAAAGTGTTGTAGAATCTAACATTTTCATCATAATCCTTACGACCCGAACCAGAGGCCCCATCTTGCATCATGGTATGAATGTGTGTTGTTGGGCCATATTTAGCCAAGTAAACATCAACCATGTATTTTAAACAATTGTTGAAATGTGTAATGGTATTTTCAGCAAAATGAACGTCTTCATCACACAAATTCAAATCGGTATAAATTTGGGTAAGTAACACCTCAACCCCTGACGTGTTTATCATGGGGTTTAAAGCGGCAGCTATTGTTATAACGGGGGGCATTTCGGTAAAATATTTTCTAAGTTTTTTCTTTCATTGGTTCCACCATTTGTGTAAATGGGTGACCCTTGAATTCAAAGTCATTTATTTTTTAACACATCAAATAAAGTTGTTTTAACACCAATGGACTTGTAGGATAGTAAACTCATGAAAAATAAGTTGTTGCATTTTTAAAAACACCAAGTAATTCGGTAGCTTGTTTGATCGTTTCCCAACTAGACTCCTCAAATCGTACACCACGGTTTCGATCGGCTAACATGTTGGATCCCAACAACACAACCGTGTTGCGTTATGACCGAGTAACGAAGATACGATAAGTAAATAACAACAAGATTTCAATGATTAAGATTTTTATTAAAAACAGCTTAATACAATATAGAGTTTGCGGAAATAGATAGTACACACTACCTAAAACTCTATACTTGAGTTGACACTTTAGACCGCTCAAACTAGAAGGGTATAAACTGAGAGTTATATCAGCTGATACTAACAACTGATATTAATGCCTTAGTAATAACTATGGAGGAGTTAATACTTAGACAATAACTAACTCTCAGAAAATGTTCTTGTGCTTATGATTTCTAAAGGTGTTCTAAAGATGTTGTAAATGCAAGCATTTACGTCTGTATTTATAGCCCAAGATCCATGTTCCTTAGTCCACAAGTTTGACGACGTGTAAACATATTATTCATCGATGTAGACGTGCCATGGATCATTAAATGCTATTGCACAATTTATTGTCCCGAGTGTATTTTGTGTCCACTTCTTCCGGTACCTTTTCTGACGCACAGTGAAAGGTGTACTACATAAGTACAGAAGTTGTTGACTTTCTCTTTACATGCTTGAGGGACAAACGATGAAGTTGTACTGACATTATCTTCTATTCCAAAATAGAAGATCTTCATCGTTTTCTTCTTCTTTGAGCGGGAACGGGAAATGTTCAAGGTGTCAATGAACATTTCCTTTAAGTCTTCATCTGCAGTAGGTACTATCAGCTGATTCCACAATCAGCTGAATAGTCTTCTTCTTGTCTTTGTCCTTTGGTCATAGACTTCGAATGAACTCTCGTTAATAGCCGCTGATTTGACTTGTATCCTAAAGCTAAGTACGTACTCAGCTGAAGGTTTATTGTATATACTTGCTTCAGCTGAGATACATACTTCAGCTGTTATTTATTCTTCTTGGCTATCGAGTATCAAATCTTATTTACTTAGTCTTGGGACTAACAATCTCCCCCTATTTGATGCAGTCGAATAGCCGTATAAGTGTAACCCTGTAATGATTCAGCTGAAAGAAGTCAGCTGAATACTTATGTATTTTGACCCTTAGGGTTCTTTTGTATATGTTTATCTTTTTACAATTTTTACAAGTATATTACAAAGTTTTGATTTTCTATTGATAAGGAAATTGAAATACAAGGAAAATCAAAAAAATATAATGCCTTGGATATAGCTTATCCAACGACATTGCGATACAGTGAGCGGAAGGCTGAGTCTATTAGGTTCTTCATTTCTCTTCCCTCTTCAGTAGAGGAACTCAGCAGCTTGTGATAGGTCATGAGTTGATCCACATCACACATTTCCAACTCATCTGCCCGCTGGAAGCATTGCACCTTCTTCTCCAGATAGCAAAAGCCGTGAATTGGTTCTTTCACGATCAGCCCAGGGACAAAGTTAACTCCCGTGGGAACGGCTTTTGTGATATTGGGTTTTGGTCGTTTAGCAAATATGATTGACGACCCAATATCAGTGGTCTGGAGTCAGCAAGAGGCTCAAGGAGAACGGACTTACATTTCTTCCCTCTCGCTGAGGAGCTTTCACCAGCAGTCTTTCTGACAACAGCAACTTGAGATTCACACAATTCAGGAGGTATGCAATATACCAACTCAGGAGCATGTTTCCTGATTTCATCGCATAGAGTCTTGAAGGAGTAGATTGCGAATTGAATCTCATTTACCGGTTCTGTTATAATCCGCGATGGTTTCGCAGTTCTGGCAGCTGCTTCAGCCTCTTTCCATTCATCGTAGTTGAGAATGAGGCTGATCTTGTTCAGAGAGAACTTTTCATGGAGCATCGCACTCCTAGCCCTTGTTATTACAATTTCATCAGGGCAGCTGGGATCGAATTTGGGGGCCCTTACGCTGGTGATCTTTGCTTCCTGCCTACGCTGATCAAGAACTTTGTTGAACAACCTAATGTTCTCAGCTCTTTGTGTTTCAGCTCTTCGATGCAGCTCTTCATGAGTTTTTCTTTGAAGGGCTAATGCTGTATCAAGATCAGCAGCGGTTCCAACTTCATTTAAAATGAGGTTTTCAACCACAGCAGATGTAGGCTCCCCCTCAGCAGGATGAGGAATCTCCTGTGAAATAGGCTGAGGGTTTTGGATTTGCGGGGCTTGGACTTTTGGGAGCTCAACTGATTCAAAAGAATCAACGATTTTAGTAAAACCAGTTGAAGTTTCAACTTCTTCTTCTGATGTTCCAGCAGAGGTGATAGGTGGATTTCTTGAGTTGTCACCTGCTGGAACGTCTTTAGTATTGGCTCCAACAGCAGAGGTGATTATGAGTTGTGAACTTTCTTGTTCACCATGTTGTTCACCTGCTGAAGTGGCCTCTTTCTCCCCCTCAGAGAGTGCCCGAAGAAGAGGGGTACTCTGTGGTGCTGAAGCAGGATGGACATCAGCAACACCCTTATTAAGTTTGGCAAGAATGAGGTCGAGGGTGCCTTGGAGACCAGCGACTTGAGAAGTCAGCGAGCTGACTTCAGTCTCCATTTTGTCCAACCTGGTGGACACAGCAGAAGCTGACTCCTCAATAGCCTTAGAAAGGTGGCTATGAGTGATTGTCAGCAGAGACTCTTGCTTTGATTGGGCAAGAGCCAGGCTGTCCCGAACTTCGGAGAGAAGTTTGTCGCTTTCGACTCTGTCAGAATCGCGAAGGGAGTTCAACTCTTGACGCACGCAGTCATTGAGAGAGATGAACCCGCTGGTGTTGAGGCGAATCTGATCAGAAAGAAGAGCCAGCCGAGGAGTCTGAGTGTGGACCTCATCGTGCAGAGAAGTTATGCTGGAAGAGAGGTTCTCAGCAGTTTTGGCAAACTTCTTTGGAACATCCCTGCGAAGGGAGTCCATCTACTTCCTCAGCGTGGCCATCCCAGGTCGAATCTGGGATGTAACAACACTAGACATCAGATCAGCAGCGGCTCTGATGGGAATGCTTCCTCCAGCTTTGCTGGATTCAGCATGGACACTTGGACGCTTTTGGGGAAGGGGTCCGGCATGTCTCCAGCTTGAGGGGTAACCTCAGCTGTGGAAGAAGATGTTCCCGAGGTAGGAAGAAGAGTTCCTATGGGTTCCTCAGAAACTATGGGGGGTGAGTTGGGTCCAACTGAAACTTCTGGGGTTAAAACAGAAGTGCCTACTTCAGTTGTCAAAACAGTTTGAAGCCCAGATTCATGCATCTCTTCATCATCTGAAAAGGTGTACTGCTGAATGGGGATATCAGCAGAATCAAACATCATATGAAATGCTGTTTGAGAATCTGGTGCTTCAGTCTCAACAGTCGGCGAAATTGTTATGGAGACTGGAGGAAGAATTCCTCTGGGTGGTGGGTCAGCTGCCTCACAGCTCAGTTGGCGAATACGTTCGCGGATCACTGGCAGCTTGGGTAGTTGCCTCAGTAACAACTTGGTCTAAAGTTGTCTCTTCATTGGCGGTGGTGGTTTCCTCGATCACCAGCTGGTTTGAGCTGGTAACGTTGTGAGAAACAGAAAGAACAGCTTCAAGATTGACTTGGTTTCTAGTCAATCTATCATCAGCTGATGACTCAGAAAGTGATGAAGAAGTTGGGGGTGGTGTGTGTGAAGCTGACACTCGGGTGGCTTGGGATGAGCCAAAAACTTCACCAGCAGTCTGTTGAGAGACTGAGGTTGCTTGTGGAGTTTTTTCCCTTGTTACAACGACAGATAATGAATCGGTCTAGGAGCTACGCAGAGGTGTGGAGCCGGCACTAACTCCTAAAGAACGAGATTGCCGTTTTGAAGTCTGCTGACTTGTTGAGAAATCAGCAGAGAGAGAGTGGATGAAAGGAAAGGAAGATGAAACAGCCAAGAGTGTTCGATTAGGAACTCCGAATATTGGTGGAGTTCCTTGATAAACACTGCCAATCTGAAAATGAGAAGAACAAAGATCAGAAGCTGATGAAACCTCTGATCGTAGGTGATCTTCTCTAGGACCCCGGCTGAGTCCAGATGCTGAATCTTTTTCAAGTTCAGCATCTGCAATCATCTTTTCTGCACCAATAGTAGCAGTCCTTCTTACCTCCAGGAGAGGGGAGACAGAAGTACTGGTGGCAGAAGAAGATGATAAAAAGAATGAAGAAGAAGGAGGGCGATTAGAGGGTCGCTTAACTCGCTTCTTCACCACCAGAGGAGAGTCATCTGCATCAGCAGAATCCTCATTCTCAAGGATTGCGATCCCTGTTGAGGTGGTGGTTTTCCCATCAGCAGCTGGGGATGGTCGCCCAGTTGAGGGAAAACGCTTCAGATGAGAAAAGGACTTACCTTCTTGGAGGGCAGATTTCTTCGATGTTACGCCCTTCTTTCGATCCATTTTGGATCTGACTCGATCATCTATGATCTTCAGCATGTACGAGGTGAGAGGAAATTCTTTTTCATCTTCCTTCCTTTGGAAGATGATGTTAGCGATGGAACGAACCATCACAGAATCCCCTGGAAGGTCTTCATAATTGATCTCCAGCTTTTCAACCATCCCATGTGCGATGCACAATGTGAAAAAGCGAAGATAGGAAATATGATTTCCCTTGCTTTTCAGCTTCGTCTTGACCTCCTCGTACACCAGTTTCCCGTAGTCGATCCGCTGACCAGTGACTAGGGCTTCAGCAAAGACTTGCATGCTGAAGTTACACTGATTGAGAGACCCGGAATTGCCTCCGATACCCTGAATGATGTGGGTAAAGAAATAGGCCCAGGGTCTCGTCAGCTGAGACTTCTTGAAGATCGGCACCCTGTCTTCTTCGTTTTCTAATCTGTATCCAGTGATACGGATTAGACTCGTTTTAGCTTCATCAGCAGATTTAGTCTGCTGATATTCTTCACCAGGTTGCAGATAATCGAATCCGCAGGCAACTCGGAAGTCATCAAGAGAAATGGTGATTTGATGATCTCCAATTTGCGCAGTGATGTCGTCTCCAGGGGCGGAGGCGGACATACAGAAATCACGCAAGAGTTCAATGATACTCTTGGTGACTCTGGTAAAGGCACCACGGATGGGGCAGTGACGCACAAACGTCACAACTAGTCGATAAATATCGACAAGATCATTCGGTGGGGAAAAGTTGCCTACTAGGTTTGAGTTCTGAGAGAACTCAATAGCAGCCCTAGTAAGAGAAACCTTTGGGGCTTTCTTCGACATTTTGAGGAGAGAGGGAAGATAGATAAAGGTTTAGAAATAGAGGGTTTTTGGAGAAAGAATTGTGGGAGAGATGATGAGGAGTGGAGAATGGATGGGTATTTATAGGGATTTATGGGCGGTTTGGGTAAAGATTTAAATTTGAACCGGGTCATAAATGGATAGTTATAAACCAACTATAAACACGTTGGTTATCGTGCAAAGGAGGTTGGATGTGACAGTGTGAGGTAGTGGAGCCGTTTCTGTGTCAGTGTAGTGGAGCTGTTTCTGTGACAGGGTGTCTTGTCCCTCATAAATGCCAAATATTTTCACTTGAGTGGAAATATTTGCCACAGAGAACGTGTGGATAGGGTTGAAAGATGCCTTTTTATAGGAGAACCAAACGTTTTAACTTATAAAACATGATAAGTTATCATTTAAGAGATTTTATTCGGCTGACTGATAAATTCAAAAGGTTTTAGTCAGCTGAATGTACTAAGTAACAAGGTGAATCTTATCAGCTGCTGATAGTACTTCAGCAGTTGATTCAAGCATTCAACATACCTAACTCGCTGATCAAAAAGTTGAATCGTTTTTCATCTAAAGGCTTAGTGAATAGATCAGCCAGCTGAAGGTCAGTTGAAATGAAGTGGAGTTCCACGTCACCTTGTTCAATGTGATCCCTAATAAAATGATACCTTATGTCGATATGTTTGGTTCTAGAATGAAGAACTGGATTGTTGCTGATTGCAATAGCACTCGTGTTATCGCAATAGATAGGAATTTTGTAGAAGTTCATGTCGAAATCAACAAGCTGATTCTTCATCCAAAGGACTTGAGCACAACAGCTTCCAGCAGCAACATATTCTGCTTCATCTGTGGAGGTAGAAACAGTGCTTTGTTTCTTACTTGTCCAGCTGACTAGCTTTCCACCAAGCAGCTAACATCCTCCAGTGGTGCTCTTTCTATCCATTTTGCAACCTGCAAAGTCTGAATCTGAATAGCCAATTAGATCAAGCCCGGAGTCTTTGGCATACCAAAGACCTAGGATTGGAGTACCCTTAAGGTACCTCAAAATTCTTTTTGCAGCTATTAAGTGAGATTCTCTAGGATCAGCTTGATACCTAGCACACATGCAAGTAGCAAACATAATATCTGGTCTGCTGGCGGTGAGATAGAGTAATGATCCAATGATTCCTCTATAGAATGTGACATCAACTGACTTACCAGTGATGTCAGCATCTAAATTGTTTGGAGGAGCCATTGGTGTTTTCATGGATGATGATAAATTCATATCGAATTTCGTTAAAAGATCTTTGATATATTTTTCTTGATTTATAAAAATTCCATTTTTAGATTGCTTAACTTGTAAGCCAAGAAAATATGTCAATTCACCCATCATGCTCATCTCGTACTTTGTAGACATAAGTTTTGAAAAACGTCTACAAAGTTTTTACTCAGTAGCACCAAAAATTATGTCATCCACATAAATTTGAACAAGAATGATATCACCTTTGATTTTGCGAATGAATAAGGTTTTATCAATCTTTCCCCTGGTGAAATCATTTGCTATGAGGAACGTGGAGAGTGTATCATACCATGCACGAGGAGCTTGTTTCAACCCATATAGCGCTTTATCCAGTTTAAACACATAGTCTAAATACTTAGGATTTTCAAACCCTGGTGGTTGTTTAACATACACTTCCTCTTGCAGTTTCCCGTTTAAGAAAGCACTCTTCACGTCCATCTGAAAAACTGTGAAGTCTTTGTAAGCAGCGTAGGCTATAAATATTCTAATAGCCTCAAGCCTAGCCACTGGAGCAAATGTTTCATCGAATTCGATTCCTTCCTCTTGTCTGTATCCTTGTGCAACAAGTCTAGCTTTGTTGCGAATAACTACACCTTTTTCATCCATTTTATTCCTAAATACCCATTTAGTACCAATTATTGTCTTTCCAGCTGGTGGAGGCACCAGCTGCCATACTTTGTTGACCTCGAATTGGTTAAGTTCTTCCTGCATCGCCTGAATCCAGCTTGAGTCTTCTAAAGCAGCTTTAATATTTTTTGGTTCTTCAGTTGCTAGAAAACAAGACCATAAGCAAAGATTGCATGATGCTTTACTTCTAGTGACTACTCCCTGCTGTGGATCTCTAATGATTAACTCAATTGGATGTTCTGAGGTCCACTTAGATTGAGGAGCAGCAGTAGAAGAGGAAGATTCAGCAGAATTAGATCCTTGTTGAGCGGTGTTAAGGCAAAAAGCCTTACCCCTTGTATGAATCTTAGGATAACAAAACAATCTAGAATAGCTTAGATTAAAATGTAGATTAAAATAACTAAGTCAGAAGTGATACTGAGTTTGACCAATATTGGTCACTCAGTATCAGCACTCAGTATTGGAAAACCAATACTGAGTAGAAGGACTGAGTGATACTCAGTATAGTAATGGACTAAGATCAAATCCCTTGATCTTAGTCATTTCCTTTACTTAGTCCTTCGGTTACTCCTTTGCTCATTATGTAAGATCTCTATAACACTATAAATAGAGATCATCTTGCAAAGGAGTACCTACCAATTTACTTTACACTTTCATACATTTTGTAATTGATCAGTGGTCTTGTTATTCCGCAACAAGCCACACTTAGTGGAATTATACATTTGACTCATATCTTGTTCTCATACAATATTTGTCTTAAGTTATAATTAACCAATCAATTAACCATCTAAACCAGGGTGTTGTGACCTAACAACTGGTATCAGAGCAGGCTAAATAAACTCTTATTTAGTCGATCTATAACCCTGGCAGCCATTCCTTATACTTATCCTTCACTTACTCCAAAATCAAAAATGTCTACCATTGTTGCACCAATTATGTCTGGAAAGGGAGTACCCATCTTTGATGGTAAAGACTTCCATCAATGGAAGCTAAAAGCTCAGTGGTATCTCGAATCCATTCATCATGAAATGCTCACTGTGCTAAATGATGGTCCTATCATCCCACAATTTGTGGAACCCATTGCTGCTACTGATGATGCTCCTGAGAGCATAAGGACAGTTCCAAAACTGAAACACACCTGGACTGATACTGACCGTCAGTTATTCAGTCTAGACTCAAGAGCAAAGGGAGTGATTGGTAATTTTGTTACCAAAGAAATACTTAATGCAATTATGAATTGCCAACAGCAAAGGCTATGTGGGATAGCCTATCAGTCACCTATGAAGGCACAACAAAGGTGAAGTTGCAAAGAAAAAGCAACATGAGAAGGAAATATGAAAACTTATTCTCAACTCCTAATGAAGACATCACCACTCTCTATAACAGGTTCAATACTGTTATCCATGATTTAATCAGTGTAGGCATTGTGAAAGAGGAAGGAGAGCTTGTTCAAAAGTTCCTGTATAGTCTTCCTCAACAATTTCTTGACATGAAAAACTCTGTCAATGCTGCTAACAACATTGAGTCATACACTCTTCAAACTTTGTATGGTCTAATGTTGAATCATGAGGAGAATAATGCTGCAAGACTGATCAACTGGAAGAAAACTGACAAAGCTTCCACTGGCATGGCTCTAGTTGTGCAACAGGCATATACTGTAACTGAGCCAGAAGAACCAGAAGTTGATCTTGCTGATGCTGAGACAGAAGAGCTTGAAACTCAAATGGCTCTTATGTCTATGAAGCTGGATCAGTTGAAGAAGAAGAGGCTTGGTGTTAGCTCTTCTAATACTGACCCAAGATCGGGTCTTTGCTATAGGTGTGGAAAGCCTGGACATATTGCTGCAAATTGTCATACCAAGTCTTCTGAGACTGACCAAAATGACAAAATTGCATACCGAGCAAAGAGGTATAGAGACAAGTATGTCAAACTGAAGAGCTGGAGCAAGGGCAAGAGGGCAGAAGGGAATGGAGCACCTCATCAAGCACTATACTCTGAAGCTTGGATGGATGAGGACATAAGTGATGATGAGGAAGAGATTGAGAATAAAGCCTTTATGGCTTTCACTGAAGATGATTTGAAGAGCTCCTTTGAAAAGGATATCAAAGAGGCTGAGAGGATGAGTGTTCATACTGATTGGGATTCCACTCAGTTGTACAAGGTAAGTTCCTTTCAAACTTATTCAGTGAATGAAAAAACTAAGATTTTTGAGTATATGATTGTTGATCTTAAAACTTATGTACAAAAAGAAAAAGCTTTAAAATTAACAATTCAAGAACTTGAAAGGGTAAATAATGAAAACATAGATAAATTAGCAAAGTATAAAGATTTAGAACTAAACCTTTCAGATTTAAAGGACATTAACCAAAGATTAGCTGATAAAGCTCACTTACACAAACTTGAAAAAGAAAAATTTGAAAAACAGTGTAAATCTTGGGGAAATGCTTCAATAAAATTAAATAAATGTTTAAATCAACAATTTCCAGAAAATGTGAGTGCTGCACTTGGTGTTGATCCTCAATTTAAAAATAGGAATAATTTTGCTGCTTTATTTGAAGAATTTTCTAATAAGAACCCTATTAAATTTATAAAAGCTAAAACGTTTTGTGAAGTTGGATGTCAAACCGAGTCAGATGATGAGGAAAATGAAATTTTAGAAAAACCTATTGGTCCCTCCATCTACTCAAAGTGCTATACTGAGCTACAAGAACCCAGTATTGAATTTTCTATAAAGGTAATTTCTGATACTGAGCTCCCAATAGATCAGTATGACACTTCTGCTGTTCCACCTTTTGAATTATTATTTAATACAACAACTTTTGAATTATATAATGATAATAAGACAACTTCTATCTCCAATGTTTCATCTAATACAGAAGTTGCAGGAACAGAAACATCATATACTGAGAAATCTAAAGAACCTGCTAAAGTTGTTTCTTCAAAACATGATAAACAAAAAACAACTTCAACCTGGTCCACAGTTGGTAGAAACAAGAAGTCTTACACTAATAAAATTAGAAAGACTTCTATGCCAAACAAAAAGAAGCAATCAGATCCACCACCCTTTAAACCAGTAAAACAAAATGTTAAAACACCTATTAAAAATGACAAAAATAACATTTTAAAAACACTTGGTGATCAGGTCAAATCTTTAAGTAAACAATTTGCAAAACTTGTTCATACTGATCTACCAAAAGTGCAACATTTTTCTAAAATACCTTATGAAAATATGTTTAGAAATAGACCTAGAAAATGTTATAGGTGTCATCATACTGGTCATAAGGGAGATGAATGCTGGACTGATCTCTCAAGTCCTAGGTACTCAGTACCAAAGAAAAGGAGAGAAACTAAGTCAGTATCACCAAAGAAAACCTCAAAAGTTTTCACCGAAGTGATACTGACCTCTCCACATAAAGAGATCAAGTCAAAATATGTTTATTGGGCCAAAGGTCCCATTCAAAAATGGGTTCCTAAAAAGAACTAACTCTTATTTTGTGTCTTGTGCAGGGTGACAGAAAATGGTATTTAAATAGTGGCTGCTCAAGACACATGACAGGCAGTATGGAATACCTTCTCAATTATACTCCAGAGAAGGGTCCTTCTGTTAAGTTTGGAGATGACTCGGTGGGAAAGACAAGAGGTTATGGTGTGATCAAGGCAGGCAACATAACTTTTAAAAGAGTTGCCTATGTAGAGGGTCTTAAACACAATCTGCTCAGTATCAGCCAGATGTGTGATGATTACAATGAAGCTCGCTTCAGGAAGGTTGCAGGAATCATCTACAATGATAAAGGCCAGCCTGTACTCATTGCTAGAAGAGAAAAAGATGTATATGTGGTCAACCTATCTGAAATAGACCCAACTATTCGAGTATGCCTGCTTTCTAAAGTCAAGCCAGAATTGCATTGGCTATGGCACAAGAAACTCTCTAACATCAACTTTAGAAATATAAACGAGCTCAGTATGAAAAAACTGGTGAGAGGGTTGCCCACTATTACTTATTCAAAAGATAAGTTATGCTCAGCATGTGAAATGGGCAAGCAGAAGAAGAGTTCATTCAAGTCCAAAGTTAATCATTCCATTAGTGAACCTCTTACTATGATACACATGGATCTTTTTGGCCCCATCAGCACACCATCTTTGGCCAAAAAGATCTATACTCTAGTCTTGGTTGATGAATTTTCAAGATATACTTGGGTCATCTTCCTCAAGACTAAGTCAGATGCAACAACAGAAATCATTGCCTTTATAAAAAGAGAGGAACTTCAAAAAGGCAACAAGGTCAAGCAACTTAGAAGTGACCATGGTACTGAGTTTAAGAACTCAGTTTTAGCCGATTTCTGTGAAGAAAAAGGAATCATTCAAAACTTCTCTGCAGCCTACACACCACAACAAAATGGTGTTGTAGAAAGAAAGAATAGAACATTGATTGAAGCTGCAAGAACTTTATTATGCCATGCTGGACTGGCACTGAGTTTCTGGGCTGAAGCTGTAAACTGTGCAAACTTCACTCAGAATAGAGCCACTATAGTCCAAAGACATCTGAAGACTCCATATGAGTTATACAATGGCAAGATTCCTAATGTGGAATACTTCCACATCTTTGGGAGTAAATGCTTTGTACTTAGTACAAAACAAAACCTCAACAAATTTGCTCCCAAAGCAAATGAAGGTGTGTTCATGGGCTACACTCCACACTCTAAAGCCTTCAGAGTGTATATCATCTCAACCAAGATGATTGTAGAATCCATTCATGTCACATTCGATGAAGATCGGAATGAGCATTCTACCTCATCAAGTGAAGACATAAGTGGCATAGATATTCTATGCAATCCAGAACATTCCATTGCTGTACAGCCCAAGTTTCATCCACACTTTATTCCCAATAAGTTTAATGAAAATGATCAAGTTCAAACTCAGTATCACTCAACTGCGACTAATACTGAGGTTCCCATAACAGAGGACCTCCATACTGAGTTTCCAACTAATGATCTGAACCACTCTACCTATGAAGAAGGTGAAACATCCAACACTTCACAAGAATCCACATCAACTCTGCAAAATGAAGATGAACAGCAACCTGCGCTGTCTAATACTGACCAGAATTCCACTCAGTATCAGACATAAGACACACCAAATCAACAAGATATTGTTGATCCTATTTCAAATTCTCCCTTAGGAAACAATTTAAGGGAACACAGAGACCATCCACACTCAAACATTATTGGTCCTATTGAAGAAGGTGTCCAAACAAGAAGAAAATTAGAATTTCCAACCCAATCAACTGCAAATTTTTGTTTCTTCTCAAGTTTTCTATCTACCATTGAACCAAAGAAAGCTGATGAAGCTTTATTAGATGAAGATTGGGTAGAGGCTATGCAAGAAGAGCTCACAGAGTTTGAGAGAAACAAAGTTTGGAACTTAGTACCACCTCCTACTGGCAAAACTATTATTGGTACTAAGTGGGTGTTCAGAAACAAGATGGACAAGGATGGTGTTGTCATCAGAAACAAAGCAAGGTTAGTTGCTCAAGGTTACAGGCAAGAAGAAGGCATTGACTATGATGAAACTTTTGCACCAGTTGCCAGAATTGAAGCTATTAGGTTGTATCTTGCATATGCAGCCTTTAAGAATTTCAAAGTTTATCAGATGGATGTCAAGAGTGCTTTTCTAAATGGAAAACTACAAGAAGAAGTTTATGTTAAACAACCACCAGGTTTTGTTGATCCTAAATTTCCTAATTATGTTTTCAAGCTTGATAAAGCTCTATATGGGCTCAAACAAGCTCCAAGAGCCTGGTATGACACCCTGTCTGAGTACCTTATTGAAAATAAATTTACAAGAGGTAAAATTGATAAAACATTATTTTCAAAACAGAAAGGTTCTGACACCTTACTCATTCAGATATATGTAGATGATATTATCTTTGGCTCCACTGACAAGTCAATGTGTGACTGGTTTGCTAAGATAATGTCAACTCAGTATCAGATGAGTATGATGGGAGAACTTACTTACTTTCTTGGTTTACAAGTTGAACAAAAGCCTGATGGCACTTTTATAAATCAAAGTAAGTATGTGCATGACATGTTAAAGAAATACAAATTTGAAAATTTATCTTCCATGCACACTCCTATGGGTACTCAGGATAAGATAAGTAAGGATGAAACTGGTAAACCAGTATGTCAATCCACATACCGAGGTATGATTGGTTCCTTACTTTACTTAACTGCTAGCAGGCCTGATATCATGTTTGCCACATGTTTGTGTGCTCGGTATCAGGCTGATCCTAAAGAATCACACATGAAAGCAGTTAAGCGCATCTTTAGATATCTAACAGGTACTCCTAACCTGGGTCTTTGGTATCCCAAAGATTCAAACTTTCACCTTGAAGGGTACACATATGCAGATTTTGCAGGTTGTAGATTGGACAGAAAGAGCACAAGTGGAGGATGTCAATTCCTAGGTGGAAGACTAGTTGGTTGGTCATCCAAGAAGCAAAATTCGGTAGCAACTTCCACAGCAGAAGCAGAATATGTTGCTGCAGGAAGTTGTTGTGCTCAATTATTATGGATGCAGTATCAACTCTTAGACTATGGGTTCAACTTTCATAAGACTCCCATTCATTGTGATAACAAGAGTGCTATTGCTATCACAGAGAACCCAGTCTATCACTCCAAAACCAAGCAAATTGATATCAGACACCGCTTTATTCGAGATAATGTGGAAAAATGTAAGGTTGAGGTAGATTATGTACCAACAGATGAACAATTGGCCGATGTGTTTACTAAACCTCTCCCTAAGGAAAGGTTTATGTATTTACTAGGGCAATTAGGTATGTTGAATCCTTAATCTTTCTTATTTTTCTTTAAAACTGAACGCTCAGTATCACTCCTGTTGATACTGACTACTCAGTATCACTAGTCTGTTATCATCAAAATTTAAAATTTTTATTTTTTTTTAATTTCAAGAGTAAATTAATTGTTTTTATATTTTTTAAATTTTTTTTTTAAATTTTTTTTTTACTCAGTATTGGGTTATGACGGCTCTTACACCGAGCTTAATCCTCATACTGCTCAACGGTAACCTTTCTTAATAGGAAAGTTACCGTTGGCAGAGGATAAGGCAGTCAAATCAGCCGTTTTTACTTCCCAATACTTTAATTATCTTTCACTCTCCTATAAATAACCGTTTTGTTTAACTTCAAATATTTTTCAACGGTTAATTCATTATTTCTTACTTACAATTACGATTCTCTCTACGATTAACGACTTCCATCTTTCTCTTTGCAAGCACATTTCTTTTAAAATCCAAATCGCAGATGACAAATTACAGATTCTTCGCACCGGAGGCTGCACCGGCAACTCGGTTTAGAGACGATGAAGTACCCAAATTTGCGAGGAACAACATCACTGCAAATTTCAATATTCCTCAGGCTTGGGCGTGCCCCGAATTCACACAGATGATTACATTTCTGAAGCACTGCCCAATCACTCAAGCATTAATTCGATCTCCTAGAGCCATTTACCCAGAAATGCTCTGTGAGTTCTGGTACTCTGCTAAAATTGACTCACCAGACATGATTACTGGTTGGGTTATCCGTGAACAAAGAAGAACCTTCGTCTCCACAGCCATAATTCGGTAAGCTTTGAGTCTTCCTGCTCACGCTCAATATGAGCCATTCGTTGACAGAGTAGAGGCTAGATCAGTGTTACCACTTATCGGACGAAGAGGTACTACGGGGATCATTAAAAGAAATCAATTTGGTCCAATGTGGGGTATACTGATCTCTACAATCATTCGGTGTATGACTCACAAGACTGGAGCCTTGGATCAAATCAACGATTTTGGTATGCAGATGGTTCACGCCATGTACCATGGAAGGGATATTGACTATGCTCGACTAATTTTTGAAGAATTAGCCTCCCTAATTCGGGCTAAAATCAGAGAATTAAATGTTCCTTTCTGCAGATTTCTCTCTCTCATTTTTCAGAATGAGATGCCTGCACATATATATGATGAATTTAACAGCCCAAGAGTGGATCTTCCTCCTCTTCATGAGAAAATTTTCTTCTACAGGCCAAGAGAAGGAGAGCCTGTACTGAGTCATTCTATGTGGGCTATAGTCCAGGCCCACATTAATGATGCACAATCTTCTGATACTGAATCAGAAAATGCTGATACTGATGATGACAGTGAAAATGGTGGAAACGATGATCCAGATACTGAGATGGTGGAAGCTCAACCAGCAGCAGTATCATCACCACCAGCACAGAATCCTGATGCTCCTCAAATTGAAACTGCTTCTGATACTGAGACCTTAGAAGACACACCACTGGTTCTCCACAGAAGAAGAAGAAATCTTTCTCCGATTATTATGGGAAACCTTTCATCGGAAGAGATGCAACTTGGAAATGTACCATCTCTTACTGCATCTTTTCAAGCACAAAGTGCTGCTGCAGCCAATGCTGACCTTCTAGGTCCTGAACAAGAACCAACAGCTCAACATATTGAGGAACCCCATGATCCTCTTGATGTAGAACTTCAATTTGAGCATCATACATTGGAAGGTGCAGATATTGGCAGAGAAGAACCTCATGAAGGTGTTGATGCCTCAAATCAGAATCCAAATGATCCAACACCGACCTCTCATGATGCCAGATGAGAATCAGATAAAGTCTCAGGTATGAATTTCTAAAAATCCTTAAACTTATATATATGTTTTTTCCCCCATAGAGACTATGTATTGGCGAGTACCAACTCAATACTGACCACAGTCTCAATCGAACTTTCAAATATATACTCTTATGGCCAACATAGTAAGCCCACTGCTACTATGCAAAATTCATATACTGTGCTTTTTCAAAAAGATCGTTGTTAGTCTACAGTTGTTCCATCCTTTAAAGGGACAATAGTGGTTGATGTCACACTGACACCCACTGGTGCTACTTGAATGATGTCCAACTTATTTTGAGTTGAGTAACATTGTTCAAGAAATGATCAAAACCCTTTACGCTACATTAGCCAAAATTCTCCATGGGTCAAAGCCACATTACTGTTATCACTCTAATACCGACTGATAAACATTGAAGATAACAAGAAGCATATCCCAGGCTTTGAATTTCCCAACAAAACCTTTTAGTAAATGTGACTTATCCTACACTGAGCTACTTCAAATTTCACACTCACTTTTACTAAAACACTTCTTACACATGCTTTGCACTAGTCCACAATATTTCATCATGAACCAGATGAAATACAGACTTCCAAACTCTGTTTACATGATTATAGAGTTAATCAATACCACAACTCTATTTGATAAACCTATCTTACTAACCAGTTTTATGTTTTTGTTTCTTTAGCACCATCTGTGCAGGGTCCAAGAGGACAGGCTACTCAGTCTCAGGAAGTACATGGAGCTTTGCAAACAATTCTGAATCAAATCTTGGCCATTCAGAATACTCAGAATAACATTCTGGCCAGGATGGATGCAATGAGTACTGAGATTGACTCCTTGAAGCAATCAGTGGCACTCCTACAGCAACAACACCAGTCTTCACCACCTCCACCACCTTCCACTGCAGGCAATATTGATGAAACAAGTCCTGCCACTGAGCCTCGAAGATCACCATCTCCTGCACATACTCATAGTGCAGGGCAGGCTGACACTGAACCTATGCTCTCCCCAAGTCCTGAAGATCCACGGGGGGACATGGGTGGTGATACTGAACCCATTTCCTCCCCATCCAATGATAACAATAAGGGGGAGAAAAGACAAAGAGATCAAGAGGTTGATCAACCTGAGCCTTCTGCTCAGGGGGAGAAAAGAAGAAAACTAAATGAAGATCAACCTCCACAACAACAACAACAACATCAGCAAACACCTTATACTGAACCTCTTCGGTTTAGATATGAAAGAAATAGACAAAGAGGAAGATCGGTATTGGAACAACTTGAAGAAGAACCATCTGAGCCATCTGCTCAGGGGGAGACTGATACTGATCAACCTCAGCAAGTTGCTACTGAGCAAAACAACTTACAGATTATTGTGTATAGGCCTTTTGTGTGGCCTATTGCTGATGATGAAGATGAAGAACATCCAGTGGCATCAGAAGATTTTTTAAACTTTGCACTGGATGAAGCAAATAAAGAAACCTCTTCATCATCATTCTCAGATGATGAAGAGCATACAAGAAAACCTATCTCACCTCAAGCTG
Source organism: Calendula officinalis (assembly GCA_963853835.1). Lineage (NCBI taxonomy): Eukaryota > Viridiplantae > Streptophyta > Magnoliopsida > Asterales > Asteraceae > Calendula > Calendula officinalis. Next base: position 42,719,553 of record OY970826.1, read on the forward strand.
AAGGACCTTCTAGAATTCCTAAAAGACCAATAACCAGAAGAATGACAAATGTGGTTATGTCCTCAGAATCTAGTGAAGAACAAGATCCAGCTCCTCTAATCTCAAGACCTAGGAGATCTACTCGGTTTACTGAGGAAAAGAGTGAAGCTGAGGATGAGATTGAGGCCTAGAAATTCTTCCCTGTTAAGGAAGAACCTGAATCTGAGTCTGAAGATGTTCTAAGAAGATCTCATACTGTAAAAAGAACTGGAGATGAATTACTTGAACAGTATTGGAACATTGTGGCACAAAGAACAAGATATAGGGAAACAAGGATGGGTATGCTGAGGAATAAAGCATTTCTAAATGTAAGAGACATATACTGGCTAAATGAATTTGTCAACAAAATAAAGGTCAAAACTGTTGATAGATCAATTGTTGCAACTTGCACTGGGCCAGTCAGTCCTCCAATGAAGTTTTTCCTCCATGACATCCAAAATATGGGACTTCAAGATTGGATAAAGATTCCTAGACTGATAAAGGAGATGCCCTCAAAATCCTCTGAAGCCCAAGTAATGATGGATGAAATCTGGGTTGTATCTGCTATATGCTATGAAAAAGGCATTCTTTATGCAGCAGAATACAGGACACTCAGTGTGATGACTGAAGCTATGAAGAACAACAAACCTGAGTGCCTTAATACTTTCAGAATAATTCCCACATATACTGTTCCCTCTAACCTTATCTTTCAGGATCAAAAGAGTACCATATATCCAACATCTGGATATATGTATACTGACTCAGATGACAGGGAGTGCTTCATTACTGAAGCAGATTTGGCAACAGCTCCTATCAGCCATTTGGTGGGTCTTAAATGGATGATAACCAAGAGAGAAGATGCTTGGTTTAGAAAGAAGATAGTTGCTGTACTAAACAACAGGCAAGATGAACTGAAGAAAAGAGAAGAGTTCATCCATGTGAAGAAAGAAGTCTTCTACGAGTTTGAGTCGATCAACAAAGACTAAAGAAGAAGACTTTGCAGCCTGTAGCTTATTTTGTTTAGTATCTCTTTGTAGTTGTTTTGTTATCATTATATAGGGGGAGATTGTTAAGGCAAAAAGCCTTACCCCTTGTATGAATCTTAGGATAACAAAACAATCTAGAATAGCTTAGATTAAAATATAGATTAAAATAGCTAAGTCAGAAGTGATACTGAGTTTGACCAATACTGGTCACTCAGTATCAGCACTCAGTATTGGAAAACCAATACTGAGTAGAAGGACTGAGTGATACTCAGTATAGTAACGGACTAAGATCAAATCCCTTGATCTTAGTCATTTCCTTTACTTAGTCCTTTGGTTACTCCTTTGCTCATTATGTAAGATCTCTATAACACTATAAATAGAGATCATCTTACAAAGGAGTACCTACCAATTTACTTTACACTTTCATACATTTTGTAATTGATCAGTGGTCTTGTTATTACGCAACAAGCCACACTTAGTGGAATTATACATTTGACTCATATCTTGTTCTAATACAATATTTGTCTTAAGTTATAATTAACCAATCAATTAACCATCTAAACCAGGGTGTTGTGACCTAACAAGCGGCTGATTGCTCAGCAGGATGAATTACTTCATTTTGAACTGATCTTCTTGAAGTATGAAGAGGTGGCTTAGAAGTAGCCTTGGATGATGCTCTAACTGTTGGAATCTCTTGTCGAACAGCTGCAATGTCCACAAGATATGTAGGAGCATCATGGAATGTCTCATCTGATTCATTTACGGGAACATCAAAGAGATTTAAAGCATCGGAGAATGCTTCAGTTGTATCATCAGGGGATGATTCAGCTGATCTCTGAAATGCATCAGACGAGTCAGCAGAGGAGGGGTTCAAAGCTTTTGAGTGTTCTTCAAAAGTAACATTTATAGACTCTTCCAATGTTTGTCTTCTTTTGTTGAAAACTCTATATGCTTTGGATAGAGTGGAGTATCCCAAGAAAATGGCTTCATCAGCTTTAGAGTCAAATTTACTCAGCTGATCTCTTGTGTTTAACACAAAACACACACAACCAAACACGTGAAAGAAACCGATGAAAGGTTTCCTCTGACGAAAAATCTCATAAGAAGCCTTTTTGTGTCTCTTCACATAGAGAGACCTATTCTGAGTAAAACAAGTTGTGTTAACAGCCTCTGCCCAAAATTGCTTAGGCATGTTTGACTCAGCAAGCATTGTTCTTGCAGCTTCTATAAGGGTTGTGTTCCTTCTTTCAGCAACACCACTCTGTTGAGGTGTTCTTGCAGCTGAAAAGTTTTGGGAGATCCCAACATCTGAACAGAAATCTTCCAAAGTCTTGTTTCTGAATTCAGTACCGTTGTCTGATCTCAGCATCTTGACTCTAGACCCGTTTAGAAGTTCCATCCATTTGATGAACTTGATAATTTCATCAGCTGCATCACTCTTGTGGCGTAAAAATATAACCCAAGTATATCGTGAGTATTCATCAACGATAACAAGTGTATACTTCTTTCCACCTAGACTTTCAGTGCTCATGGGACCAAAAAGATCCATATGGAGCATGTGAAGGCATCTGTTGATGGAAAAACATTGCTTTGATTTGAAGGAGCTTTTATGTTGTTTACCTTGTTCACATGCAGAACAAAGCTTATCCTTTTCATATTTGATTTGTGGCAGACCGTTCACCAGCTGACCTCGCGCCAGCTTCGATATATTTTTGAAGTTCAGGTGAGATAGTCTTTTGTGCCACAGCCAATTCAGCTCTTCAGTAGAGTGAGAGAATAGACAGACTTCTTGACTTTGAGGATTCATGTCAAGTGTATAGACATTCTTGGTTCTGGGAGCAACTAATACTACCTTTCCATTCTTATCTGTCACCGTTCCTCTGTATTCGTTAAAGTTCACTGAGAACTTTGCATCACAAAGTTGGCTAATGCTGATAAGATTATGTTTCAGCCCATTTACATAACCAACTCTTGTGATTTTTATGGATCCATTAGAGATGGTTCCATAACCTTCAGTTGAGCCTCTACCATTATCACCAAAAACTACTGAGGGGCCATCACAAACTTCAAACTCTTCCAGCAGGGATTTGTAACCAGTCATGTGTCTTGAGCAACCACTGTCTAGGTACCAGACATGTTTGCTTTCATCACCCTGCACATAAGATAAAAGAGTTAGTTCTTTTTGGGAACCCACACTTCGGTGGGTCCTTGTGACTTCCCGCTGGGACTCACAGAAGTTGGCTTTTCAGTAGGCTCACATACTGAAGTTGGGGAAGGTCTCAAGCATGTGCTGTCACACTCACTTGCCACGTGCCCACGATCTCCACACTTATAGCATTTTCTGCTTCTTTGCAGTGGAGTAGAGGGCGAGGCAGTAGGATTGGGAACTGGACCCAAAATACCCTTCATTTTCTGATTATCAGAGATAGTCAGAGTTTGAACGAGTGATGTCAGCTTGCTGACCTTTCCTTTCAGCCGTCTGACAGACACAGCTGAAGAAGGACTTGGAGTGTCCTTAGAAACACTCTTACCTTTGTTCTTTGCAGCTCGAGTACGAACTCCAACTGGCTCACCCTTGGAGGGTGTAAGAACAGTTTTATTTCCTGTTGTTCTTCTAGTCTTCTGCTGAGATCTAGCAGAAGATGCAGCAGGTGCTGAACCCGAGACAGATTTTCTAGGTTCAACAATGACTACAATGGGTGTCCTAACTACCATGGCAGAGGAGTCAGTTGATGACTCTTCACCAGTAGCCACAAAAGGATCTTCTGAGGACATCTCAGTAGCATAGGTTTTGGTAGACCTAACAAAGGAACCAAAAACCAATTCTTCAGTTGGCACAGAAGCATCAGCTGACGAAGGAACCAAAAACCAAGATCATCTGTACTTCTGTCAGGTACAGCGGCTGCAGCTAGGAAACCTCCTCCTAATACAGCTTGTACTTGACTGGGGATTTGTGAGTTAACACATTCACTCACACGTTTGGATGAACGAGACCATGATTCATAAATCTTTTTAATTGCTTCAAGTTCTCTAACTTTTTCACTTAGATCATGTTGAAGAACTGAGTTAATAAATTTTGTTTCAGAAAGTTCTTCTTTTAAAGTTTTGTGGTTAATTAAACGTTCTTTTAAAAATGCATTTTCACGTAGAATAGCATTATGTTTATCCAAACATTCACCTTTCAGCTGATCAATGAAGTGCAACTCACAAATAATAGAATCAACAATTTCTTTAGCTTTAGTAGCCTCAGCGGAGATTAGAGAGGTTACCTTTTTGTAAACAATGTTGACCTATTTATAGGAACTAGCATCATCAGCTGTAATACTTTCATCATCATCAGCACGAGCCATCAAACACATTGTGGGCATTTGTTCATCGTCATCAGATGAGCTGTCACCAGAGTCAGCCCAATCATGAGTTTCAGCTACAAGACCCTTGTCAGCAGCTTTGCCTTCAAGTGCCTTCTTTTCTTCTAGAATATTTTTGGTGAAGGCTTGTAGCTTTTTGTATTTTTCTTCAATGGACTCACCAGTTGAAGATGATGAACTAGCTTTCTTCTGCTTGCAGTCGTTAGCATAGTGTCCCTTCTTGTTGCAGTTGTAGCAAGTTATCTCAGAGATGTCAAGTGTACTTCCAGAGGGTCTGGAAGACACAGCTGATGAGATAGATCTGCTACTCGAGCCTCTAGCTGAGGAGCCAGACTTGTTTTTGAAGAATTTTCTATTTTTAACAAGTAAAGCTAGCTCAGTTATAAGGGCTTCGTTGTCTTCGTCTTCATCAACTTCTTCAATGCTGACTTCAGGCATGCTGAACAAACCAACAGCTGAAGCATTGTCAGCTTCATCATCTGATGGAGGATATTCGATTCTGATGGGCTTGTTTAGAGAAACAAGAGCAGTCGAAGATCCAGAGGGACTCACCTTAGAGTCCTTTGGAGGTTGAAATTTGTTGAGTACAGTTCTCTCATGGCTTAGAAACATACCATAGAGAGAGGAAAGAGTATAATCTTTCAAAGTAGGAGACGTACTCATGCAAGTTATGATGGTAGCTCATTTAGAAGGTAAGGCAGCCATAAACTTACACATTTTGGACATATCGTCCTTATCAACCCCATGAGACTTCAGCTTGTTTAACAGAATGTTATAACGATTGAATGTTTGAGCGATAGTCTCACTAGGATTGGCTTTAAACAGTTCATAATCATGTATGAGCATATTTTTGTTATGTTCACGCACAACAAATGTGCCTTCATAAACTTCAGCCAGCCTCTCCCACATCTCTTTAACTGAATCACAAAATTGTGTATTGTGATACAGTTCATCACCAACGGCTTGAAAAAGCATATCGCTTCCTTTATTCTCAAGATGAACAAGACGTTTTTCAGCGTCTGTCCATTGAGCCTCAGATTTCACAACATAGTGTTCTGGGACTTCAAGAGTTCCAGGAATAAGGGTAGTGATGCCAATGGGTGCGGGTAGTAGCGGGTACTACAAAACCCGTACCCGCACTCCAATCCCCATACTCGTACCCGCCCGCACCCTCGTAATCCCCAACGGGTTCGGGTAGAAAAATCCCCGCGCGGGTACGTGTAACCCAATGGGTATTTGTACAAAAGTTCAAGAAAAAAATAATATTAAACACAACACATGTGGTTGGTGTACTTTAATACCCACATACATGCATCTATGTTGATTGATAATACTAACTTTCTATGTGGAGGGTATACACTTTTATAGATGAAAAAGTTTGTTTATGAGTTGTATTCTAGCAATGTGGGATCTTATTCTCTTTGTTGTTGTCCCACATTGCTTTTTGAACGAGCAAATCATGTAGAATTGCCCTATATAAAGGGAAGGGCATATATAAATAAAAATAACATTTTGTCTTAGTAAGTAATATGTAATATACATAGTATTTGTACATAAAAAATGTAATATATATATACATACATATATTCGGGTATAAAACGGTGCGGGTACAGGAATACCCGTACCCGACCCGCACCCGCTTCGGGTGTAAAAATTAATACCCGTCCCCGCCCCGTTACCCGTTTAAGCGGGTAATACCCGCCCCGTTAGGGTCGGGTACCCGCGGGTACCCGAATCCGCGGATAAAATTGGCATCTCTAAATAAGGGTTTTGGGAACGTATTTTCCTGTCATTATGTTATCTTGAAGTTTTGGGTGATAGGTAACCATGTGGGACAACATACGCGTTTTCCACATGGGATAGTTCGTTTGAGTTAGTTTGGGAGGTTTTCCAGATGATGGAAGATCTGATGATGTAGGTTCAGCCATAACAGATGCTCAAAATTGATGGAAAATCAATTTTGACACCCACTCTGATACCAGTTGTTGGATCCCAACAACACAACCGTGTTGCGTTATGACCGAGTAACGAAGATACGATAAGTAAATAACAACAAGATTTCAATGATTAAGAGTTTTATTAAAAACAGCTTAATACAATACAGAGTTTGCGGAAATAGATAGTACACACTACCTAAAACTCTATACTTGAGTTGACACTTTAGACCGCTCAAACTAGAAGGGTATACACTGAGAGTTATATCAGCTGATACTAACAGCTGATATTAATGCCTTAGTAATAACTATGGAGGAGTTAATACTTAGACAATAACTAACTCTCAGAGAATGTTCTTGTGCTTATGATTTCTAAGGGTGTTCTAAAGGTGTTGTAAATGCAAGCATTTACGTCTGTATTTATAGCCCAAGATCCATGTTCCTTAGTCCACAAGTTTGACGACGTGTAAACATATTATTCGTCGATGTAGACTTGCCATGGATCATTAAATGCTATTGCACAAGTTATTGTCCCGAGTGTATTTTGTGTTCACTTCTTCCGGTACCTTTTCTGACGCACAGTGAAAGGTGTACTACATAAGAACAGAAGTTGTTGACTTTCTCTTTACATGCTTGAGGGACAAACGATGAAGTTGTACTGACATTATCTTCTATTCCAAAATAGAAGATCTTCATCGTTTTCTTCTTCTTTGATCGGGAACGGGAAATGTTCAAGGTGTCAATGAACATTTCCTTTAAGTCTTCATCTGCAGCAGGTACTATCAGCTGATTCCACAATCAGCTGAATAGTTTTCTTCTTGTCTTTATCCTTTGGTCATAGACTTCGAATGAACTCTCGTTAATAGCCGCTGATTTGACTTGTATCCTAAAGCTAAGTACGTACTCAGCTGAAGGTTTATTGTATATACTTGCTTCAGCTGAGATACATACTTCAGCTGTTATTTATTCTTCTTGGCTATCGATCATCAAATCTTATTTACTTAGTCTTGGGACTAACATAACATATTATGAAAAACTTTTAAAGATGATTTTTGACGCAAAGCACACTCAAACATGTGGCAAGTGGAATTCCAACGCGTAGGTACATCCAAATTTGGACCTAACCAATCTTGCCCCGCATCGACACAAAATTTCATATACTTATTATGTCTTAAACCGGTACTAACAAAAACATCTTTTAGCATTACTCTAAAAGCGTTTGTTGTTGGTTCGATAAAACATAACCCATCTTGCACAACTAAATTAATAATATGTGCAACACATCGACTATGGAAAAAAATACCGTTACAAATCGGTTTATATTTAAGAATTAGTTTTTGAACCGCATTTGTATTGTTGGACGCATTATCAAAAGACATAGAAAAGATTTTAGACTCTAATTTATAACTTCTTATAACATAGTCTAAAATTTGGTACAAATTTTCCCCCGAATGTGGACCCCAAATGATTCAAACGCAATCGTACGCTTCAGCATTACCCAAGTTTTGGGATCAATTCAATGAGCGGTAACACAAAGGTACGAGTCATGTGAAGCATTTGGAGCTGTCCAAACATCACTAGTTAAATTAACCCCCATTTGTAAATTTTCAAAACCTTTTTTTAAATCATCTTTAGCAAGTTTCCACAATTTTATAGCATCACGTCTTAAGGTAGTACGACTTACATGGGAATAGCGTGGTTCCAACTCTTCTTGGATCATACCCGTCAACCTTTTGTTGTCGAAAAAGTTAAAGGGCAACGCCTCTTGAACCACCAACTTCGCCATTCGTTGACGAAGCCTGCTAGCTTCGAAACTAAACATCTTGCCGTCATTTCCCATGGTTGTTTGGTCACTCGCCGAGCCCATTTTTATTACCTTACAACTTCTATTAATATGATTCTTCAAACTTGTATTTCCATCTTCTTTAAAGAAATGCCTACATCTTTTGCACCGAGCTTTTTTCAATCCATCTGACAACAAACATAAGTTGAAATTGCACCAAATCTCCGGACTTCTCTTTGTAGGAAGTATCTTAACAACGCTAACGTCGGCAGAAGAGTACCAACCGAAGCTTGAGAATCCGAAGTCATAGCAACGATAACTTGCGTTTTTTATTGTGGTGTGAGTTTATAAGCTAGAAATGAGAGTGTTTTGATTGGTGATTGATCCTAAACACCTAAGGGGTATTTATATACGAATTTGGGACCTTAAACTACAATAACGGTAACAAAAACGCTCCCAACGGTAAAAATAACGGCTAGTTAACGGTCTGATTTCGTAATCTGCGTAAACCGGTTTTTGATCCGGTTTTTGGAAATCCGGTCCAACGACTATAAAAATCCGGTTTTTGACCCGGTTTTCCCAATGGCACTTAAAATCCGGTTTTAAAACCGGTTTAGGGGATCCGGTTTGTAAACCGGTTCAGGCGTGAAAACCCCTATCCGGTTCCTATCTGATGGTCTCGATCTGATCTGCTTCGTCCGACCTCCAAACAGGTTTCAAACCGGTTAAAAATCCGGTTCGGATAAAAATCCGGTCTAAATGTGCACCCCATTTATGCAGCTTCAGATGGACAAATAAAAATCTTTTGATTTTTTGTAACTTATATAACTAAGAACGAAAAATTGATTTGCTGGAGACCTACTTATTTTTCCTAAAGGGTATTTCTGTTTATAACAGATGACACAGTGTGTTTGAGTTTTACTTGCGAAGTAGCGACTTAACTGTTGTCGTGACCGTTTATGAATATTTCAATCACCATATGTTAAATTTTGCTTAGGGATATAATCGAATAATCGAATTCATTACCTATGAGATCATTTATGGTGTTTTATTGCTAGACTATCACCGTTAGAGGCCTACTATATATCTTTGTTAGATATATTTATGGAATCTATTAGATAACCTTCAACACGACACTTAAACGTTATTATAATTATATTTATCAATTTGTACAATCACATATTCGTACGCTTGATAAACAAATATTGATGGGAGTAGTGGGCAATATAATAAGCACATGGATCTTAAAATGTTGTAGGTGTATGATTAGAACCATCACATCTTCTAGACAATTGTGCAGGATGGAGAAATACATTATTTCATCACTACCTTACCAAATAGGAAACAACCACCTTTATTTTTATTAACGTTCTTATCTTTTTTTGGTAGATCTTACTATTTACTAACATAATTATACTGTATTTAATTTAGCGGCTTTCATTATACTTTTTTGGCGGTCTTCTAAGCCAATCGAAGGTGGCTGGCTATGACCGATGTAGTGATGGTGGTGTAAAATAGGAAGAACGTTGTTTTTACTAGATGAGGAAAAAGTGGCAGTGAGGTAAAATAAAAAGAAAATATTTTACTTCGTAAATGTTTAAGAGTGTAATTATAATTGGTGGTGATTTCTATACCATACTTTTCAACATATACACCATAACAATTAGTATTTTATACGTTTGTACAATATAAAGTACGGAGTAACTTATATAATATGGTGCATGTATCAATAATTATGGTGCACAAATTAGTTGTCACTTATTATTAGGTGGAATTTTTATGGTACGGAGGCGATGAGTTCTTTTGAGAACTTAAAAAGGCTAGATAATCAAATTTTCACATGTAAACATGTACGAAGTATTTAGTGGATCGTATTATTATACTAATAAGGTTATTTAATCGCCTCTAGGTAGATCTCACTGTCAAGTACACGTAGCAAATGGGTTGTGTCGTGTCGGGTTCGTGTCGTGTCGTGTCAAGACCTTAAACGTGTTGAGACCCCTAAACCTAAACCCGACAAGTTTAATAAACGGGTTCAAAATGTTAACTCAAACCCGACACGGTTAATTTCGTGCCAACCCAACCCATTTAACCCGCTTAAATCGTGAAAATCCATATATAACGATTAAACATAATTAAAATCCATCAAAAATATAATAAAAATTAAAAAAACATAATAAAAATCCAACAAAAACGTAATAGAATTAGATATTAAGCTCCATATAAAATAATAGCCCAATGTGTTCTACTACAACTACTAAGTTATGATATTTACATGTAATATATTTAAGTATATAAAATTTATTAAAATATATACGTACTTAAACGGGTGATTCGTGTTACCTTCGAGTTGAAAATATTAACACTAACCCAAGCCGTTTAACTTTCGTGTTGTGTCGTGTCTGTAACATCCCAAAACCCCGCCTAGTAGTTTAGTGACTTTAAGGTATATTATTAAATGATTATCTGATTAAATGCTTAGTTAATTTAATTAGCCTGCTGTGTTTTGCGGTATTTTAACCAAGGGGTTAAAATACCCGACTTGTTATATATTTGGAATGAAAATGTGATTTTTATATCTTTAGTTTCTTTGTTAAATATCGTTTCCGGAAATGCTTTCGTTTTTAAAATTGGAGTCCGTTTGCTATTTTAAATAAATTAATTACGAAAGGGACTTTTCAGACGTATACTGTTAAAAGTGAAAAAAGTCACAAGGGGACCCAATCCCTTGTGTTGGACGGATCTAGAGAGAGAGGGAGACATTCCTTTTGTTTTTATCTTTATTTTAAACACATTATCCAAAACACACACACACACTATTCCATTGCTTTCTCTCTATACTCCATACTTGTTCTTGAGCTTTCTTCACTTGTGCTTGGTGATTGCTTGTGCTAGGATCCGAATTCTACACTAAAGTTTGTGTAGGAGAAGCTTAGAAGTAAGTTGCATCTTCTCCTTTACTTGTTCATGTTGTTCTTAAGCTTTGGTATGAACTAGGGTTTATGATTCCTAGTGTTTCTTGGATGAATCTTGAAATGGATGTTGTTTTATGTGTTTATGCAAGCTTTGACATCATTTGTATGGTAGATTATTGAAGGAATACAAGATTTGGTGAAAATCACCTTCAACCTCCATTAATGGTGGAAGTTGGAGGTGAGTTTTGACAAATCTTGGATTTCTTGTTGTTTGAATGGATGAAATTGTTTATTAGGTTGAGAAATTATGTTGGTAAGTTATGGATGGTGAAAACCTAGTATAGATGATTGTGTGAATTGATCTAATTGGTGTTTGGGTCAAAATGACTAACTAGAGTTTGTGCAAGTATGATACTTGCTATTTGGATAGTTATGAACTCAATAGAATTGTTAGTTTGTAGTGAATTGCTAGTTTAGAATTTGTGTGCTAGTTGATGGAATTGTAGAAGTAATTTAGCCAAGTTCGGGTTATTGGCCCGTTCGGGTCAACTAGTTGTGAATACTTGCTAAATGGTCAAAATGGTCAATTGTATTGATGAAGGAATGGTGCTAGTTGGATATGTCATAAAATGTGCATTTTATGAGTCTTGTGTAGTTAGTTGTTGAAATTGATGATTTTGACAATTCGGTGGATTATCACTAACTCGGTATATTGTTGACAGGAACCGGGAAGGATACTCAGTGATACTAGCTCACTGAGTTAAGGAATCGGAAGTTGAAAGGTGAGTGGATTCGACCTACAAATCGAGTTTCGGTTATTTTCGTTTGGTATTGGCTTGTTGGTGAAAAATGCTGGAAATTACCAGACGTGGAGAGTTCACGACGCGAACTCCACTTCGCGTTGTGAAGTAGCTCCAGTGAATTTAGTCGATGGTCGCGAAGTAGTTCACGATCAGAGTTCACGTCGTGAACTCTAGTTCGCGATCGTGAACTGGAGTTCGCGATCGGGAACTCTGTTGTGACGTTTTTCGCGGTGTTTTTTCGTAGCTAGTCTACTTGTTATGTATGCGTAGTGTTAGGGAATACCAAACATGACTATGTGCATAATCGGGATGAGGTCAGTGTCGGATGGATAACGGCTGGGCACAGTGTATCGACTAATAGGGTATCCGACCTTACCTGTATGCGTTACATGGTTAAGGGGAGGGAGTTGCCCGGGTGTTGGATACAAAACGCTATCGGTTACCGTGGTTTTGGCCGACCATGGTTTAAGGCCCGCAAAGCCGCCGATCCTCTCAAATAAGTGATTACCTAACCGGAGATGTTCTTTAACTTCCGTGTTTAAGTGTTTAGTGTAGTTGGTAGTGTTAGGAATTCATTCACTTAGCTTTTGTGCTAATCCCTCCCTTATTGACACATTTCAGGTTGGATGGCTTGAACGGGTCGGGCTTGGACGGGAAGTTTGACCATGCTTAAATTATATGTTTTGTAATAATGAGCCGTGTTTAGTAATACCGTCTTTTTAACTAACTTTGGTTGTAATATTTTGTGGGACCACGTTTTGTAAACCTAACTAACTAGATGCTTCCGTACTTAGACTAATAATTAATTATCTTTCAAAAAAAAATGCGGTGTTACAACTTGGTATCAGAGCTTCGGTTTGGCGATGGATACATGGGGTTGGTGTTCCATTCCCAAATCGTGGCTCGTGTGTTGGTCAAACCTTCCGGTCAAAGGGGATTAGAGCAAGTGTGAATCGGGTTTAGTAGTTAGTGTATGTGTACTAACGAGTTAAACTAAGTCTTGGTGAGATGTTGTGTTTTGGAGCAGGAATGGCTACGGATGGAAACACCTTGGATAATGTCCCACCGAACACGAACCTTGGGAATGACGGAGCAACGGGCTCGGGGGGTGATGAAATACCGAATGAAGAATATATTGTGTTGTTGGAGACACGGAATATGGAACTTGAGGATACCATAAGGGCTCTTCGCCAAAGCCAATCGACCGAGCCGCGACCCGAGGCTCGGTCTACCTTGCCACCCCCAACCCAAACGAATCCACCCCCACACTTCACTCAAACTACTCACAATCCCGTCTTTCCCCGCAATGACTCGTCATCTCCCAATGCAAGCATACCACAACCGCCACCCACCCACACCGTACCCATTGCCAATGCCCAACACCAACAATTCTTCTACCAACCTTTCCCGATCGAGAAGAAACCGTGCACTTACAAGAACTTCCTTGATTGTAAGCCAACCGAATACCGGGGGAGTACCGACCCGGCGGAAACTCTAACTTGGCTTAGGGCCACCGAGAAGGCTCTTATTGCTTGTAGTTGTGAGGACCATTTGAAGGTCCGGTATGCGTCCCGAATGTTGGGGGGACCGGCTATGGATTGGTGGGATGGGTTGACCGCAAATTTTAGTAATGAGATGATGGATGCAATCACGTGGAAACAATTTAGGGATCAAGTGGAGGCTCGGTATTGTAACCCGTTTGAGTTGGATAAAATCCGGAATGAATTCATGATGTTGAAGATGACCGATCGAATGACGGTGGATGAGCTTATCCTCCAATTTAATGGTAAGCTCCGGTTTGTGACACAATGGGTGCCCGATGAGTCCACCCAAATCAAACACTTTGTTGGGGCGTTGTTGCCCGAGTATCGGAATGTGACAAGGCTTGCGGGAACTCTTTTGCAAGCCTATGATCTTGCCAAATCGGCCGAAAGTGATGTTTTGGCTCAAAAAGCCGCGAATCGGGAGAGAGCCCCGTTTCATAGGGGAAAGTATGAGCAATCGAACTCGAGCAACCACAAGAAATCTCAAGGAAATCATAAGTCAAACAACGATCGTCGTAAACAAATTCTTCAAGGCTCCAACCAAAGGAACCCGTGGTGCTTACCGTGTAAGTCCGCCCATGCCGGTCCGTGTACGGCACAAACTCGAAGATATATTAAGTGTGGGCAACACGGGCATGAGTCTTCGGAATGCAAGCTAGAAAATAGCGTATGTTGGACGTGTCAGAAAGAGGGTCATCGGGCATGAGGCTTCGTCGGGAAGTCAAAAGAGGAAGAGTCATCCACACCTACGGTTCGGGCATTCAAGATGATGGTGGAGGATGCCACCACCACCGACGATGTCATCACCGGTATGTTTCTAATAAACTCGATACCCGCTCGTGTACTATTTGATTCGGGTGCTAATAGTTCGTTTTCCTCAAAGAGTTTTTTTGACAAATTGAAATTGCCTATTTCCTTGATCGCGACACCTCTAGAGGTAGAGGTGGCCGATGGTGAAATGGTTCCGGTCACGACATCCGTGTCCGGGGCTAGTATTGATATTGATGGCGTGAAATTTTCGATTCTTTTACTTGTTATGCCGATATCCGGCTTTGATGTGGTCTTAGGTATGGATTGGTTAAGTGTTAATAAGGCCAACATAAATTGCCACCAAAAGTTAATTACTTTTCTTTTACCCGACGGGTCACATGTCGTGGCCCGGGGAGACCGTGCGACCCCGACCATACCCATTATATCCATGATGAAAGCCCGTAAGTCCTTGACCAAGGGATGTGAATCGTTTTTGGCCTATGTGATCGATGTGAAAAAGGAAAAGAAAGTGGTTGGTAATCTCCGGGTGGTTTCGGAATACCCGGAGGTGTTTCCCGAAGATTTGCCTGGGTTACCTCCCGTTCGAGAGGTAGAATTCAAAATTGATTTGGTGCCGGGTGCCAATCCCGTGGCTAGAGCACCGTATGGTTTAGCACCGTCCGAGATCCGGGAAATGATGACACAAATCCAAGATTTATTGGATAAGGGTTTTATTCGGTCGAGTTCCTCACCTTGGGGAGCTCCCGTGTTATTGGTGAAAAAGAAAGATGGTGCACTCCGTATGTGCATTGATTATCGGGAATTGAACAAGAGAACGGTAAAGAATCGGTATCCCTTGCCGTGTATTGACGATTTATTTGATCAACTTCAAGGGTCTTCTTATTTCTCAAAGATTGATTTGAGATCGGGTTATCACCAAGTTCGGGTGCACGAAAATGATATTCACAAAACGGCGTTCCGAACTCGTTACGGTCACTATGAGTTCTTGGTTATTGCGTTTGGGTTGACGAACGCTCCCACGATATTCATGGATTTGATGAACCGAGTTTGTCGGCCTTACCTCGACAAATTCGTTATTGTGTTCATTGACGATATTTTAATTTATTCCAAGACCGAAGAAGAACACGAGAAACACTTAAGGCAAATGTTAGAAACGTTGAAGCGGGAACATTTGTATGCGAAGTTCTCGAAGTGCGAATTTTGGCTTCGAGAAGTTCACTTTTTGGGTCACGTTATTTGTTCGAACGGGGTCAAGGTGGACCCGGCGAAGATCGAAGCGGTTATGAATTGGGTTGCTCCAAAGAACCCAACCGAGATAAAGAGTTTCTTAGGTTTGGCGGGTTATTACCGCCGGTTTATTAAGGATTTTTCGAAGATAGCGGGTCCTATGACGAGATTGACCCGTAAGGATGTACCGTTTCGGTGGGGTGAAAATCACGAGAAGTCCTTTCAAACTCTAAAACAATTATTGTGTCAAGCTCCGGTTCTCGCCTTACCCGAAGGCCCGGAGGATTTTATTGTTTATTGTGACGCATCACTTGCGGGTTTGGGTTGCGTGTTGATGCAACGAGACCGGGTTATTGCTTATGCTTCGAGGAAATTGAAAAATCACGAGAAAAATTATCCGACTCACGATTTGGAGTTGGCGGCGGTGGTTTTTGCACTAAAATTATGGAGACACTATTTGTACGGTACTAAGTGCGTGATTTGTACGGATCATAAAAGTTTGCAATATGTATTCACGCAAAAGGAATTGAATATGCGTCAACGAAGATGGTTAGAGTTGATTAAGGATTACGATTGTGAAATTCGATATCATCCCGGAAAGGCAAATGTGGTGGCCGATGCCTTAAGTAGAAAGGGAGATTCGGGGCGGGTACAATTTATGCGGATGGAAATTGTGTCGGATTTGGTGTCCCGGTTAAAGATTTCACAAATGGAAGCGTTGAATGTCGAACATTTGAAGGCCGAGATTTTATTAAAGAGGAAGGATGCTTTAGAAGAAGATTCTCGGGGTTTGAAGACGTATCAATCTCGGGTTTGGGTACCGTTACTCGGGGGTTTGCGGGAATTGATTTTAGCCGAGGCTCACAATTCTCGGTTATCGGTTCACCCGGGTAGCACGAAGATGTATAATGATTTAAAGGTTCTTTATTGGTGGCCGACGATGAAGACCGACATTTGCGCGTTTTGTGGGCCAATGTCATATTTGTGCTCAAGTGAAGGCCGAACACCAAAAGCCCTATGGAACTTTAACTCAATCGCCGATTCCCGAGTGGAAGTGGGATCGAATCACCATGGATTTCGTGACCAAGTTGCCGCGTACACAAAGGGGTCACGACATGATTTGGGTTATAGTTGATCGTTTGACGAAGAGTGCACACTTCTTGGCTACTAGTGAGACCGCCTCACTTAGTAGATTGGCAAAATTATACATTGATGAAGTGGTATCCCAACATGGTATTCCGATCTCTATCGTGTCCGATAGGGATCCCCGTTTTGCTTCGAATTTTTGGAATAGCTTGCAACGAGAATTGGGGACGCGAGTGAATTTGAGTACCGCGTATCATCCCCAAACCGATGGGCAATCGGAGAGAACGATACAAACACTTGAAGATATGTTGCGGCCGTGTGTGTTAGAGTACGGTGGATCGTGGGATTCCCACCTACCGTTGATCGAGTTTGCTTATAATAACTCGTATCACTCAAGTATTAAGATGCCACCGTATGAGATGTTGTATGGACGTCGGTGTCGAACCCCGACGTGTTGGTTGGAAGCGGGTAAGAAACAATATGCGGGGCCCGATATTGTACAAATGACCGCGGATAAAGTAGCAATTGCCCGAGAAAAGTTAAAAGTCGCCCGTGACCGACAAAAGATGTATGCCGATCCGAGACGTAGACCCGCTACGTTCTCGGAAAATGAAATGGTTTATTTGAAGGTTTCACCTTGGAAGGGTCTCATTCGTTTTGGTAAACGAGGAAAGTTGGCCCCGAGGTATATTGGGCCGTTTCGAATTAGCAAAGTGGTGAATTCTCAATCGGTAACACTCGAGTTGCCCCCGGAGTAGTCGGCAATTCATAACACTTTCAACATTTGTTACTTGAGAAAGTGTAACATCGAAGATCCGAGCCAAATTCTTCCGGTGCAAGAGTTGCGGGTCGATACGAAGAAGATGTTAGTAGAGGAACCGGTGGAGTTATTGGACCGAAAGGTGACGAAATTGAGAAAGAAACAAATTCCTATGGTTTTGGTAAAGTGGAAGCACAGTTTGGGTGCGGATATGACATGGGAGACCGAGGCCGATATGCGGGAACGTTATCCCTCCTTGTTTGATCGAGATGGGATTCCGGGGACGGAATCTTCCTAAGTGGGGGAGAGTTGTAACATCCCAAAACCCGGCCTAGTAGTTTAGTGACCTTAAGGTATATTATTAAATGATTATCTGATTAAATGCTTAGTTAATTTAATTAGCCTGCTGTGTTTTGCGGTATTTTAACCAAGGGGTTAAAATACCCGACTTGTTATATATTTGAAATAAAAATGTGATTTTTATATCTTTAGTTTCCTTGTTAAATATCGTTTCCGGAAATGCTTTCGTTTTTAAAATTGGAGTCCGTTTGCTATTTTAAATAAATTAATTACGAAAGGGACTTTTCAGATGTATACTGTTAAAAGTGAAAAAAGCCACAAGGGGCCCCAATCCCTTGTGTTGGACGTATCAAGAGAGAGGGAGGGAGACATTCCTTTTGTTTTTATCTTTATTTTAAACACATTATGCAAAACACACACACACAATATTCCATTGCTTTCTCTCTATACTCCATACTTGTTCTTGAGCTTTCTTCACTTGTGCTTGGTGATTGCTTGTGCTTGGATCCGAATTCTACACTAAAGTTTGTGTAGGAGAAGCTTAGAAGTAAGTTGCATCTTCTCCTTTACTTGTTCATGTTGTTCTTAAGCTTTGGTATGAACTAGGGTTTATGATTCCTAGTGTTTCTTGGATGAATCTTGAAATGGATGTTGTTTTATGTGTTTATGCAAGCTTTGACATCATTTGTATGGTAGATTGTTGAAGGAATACAAGATTTGGTGAAAATCACCTTCAACCTCCATTAATGGTGGAAGTTGGAGGTGAGTTTTGACAAATCTTGGATTTCTTGTTGTTTGAATGGATGAAATTGTTTATTAGGTTAGGAAATTATGTTGGTAAGTTATGGATGGTGAAAACCTAGTATAGATGATTGTGTGAATTGATCTAATTGGTGTTTGGGTCAAAATGACTAACTAGAGTTTGTGCAAGTATGATACTTGCTATTTGGATAGTTATGAACTCAATAGAATTGTTAGTTTGTAGTGAATTGCTAGTTTAGAAGTTGTGTGCTAGTTGATGGAATTGTAGAAGTAATTTAGCCAAGTTCGGGTTTTTGGCCTGTTCGGGTCAACTAGTTGTGAATACTTGCTAAATGGTCAAAATGGTCAATTGTATTGATGAAGGAATGGTGCTACTTGTAAATGTCATAAAATGTGCATTTTATGTGTCTTGTGTAGTTAGTTGTTGAAATTGATGATTTTGACAATTCGGTGGATTATCACTAACTCGGTATATTGTTGACAGGAACCAGGAAGGATACTCAGTGATACTAGCTCACTGAGTTAAGGAATCGGAAGTTGAAAGGTGAGTGGATTCGACCTACAACTCGGGTTTCGGTTATTTTCGTTTGGTATTGGCTTGTTGGTGAAAAATGCAGGAAATTACCAGACGTGGAGAGTTCACGACGCGAACTCCACTTCGCGTCGTGAAGTGGCTCCAGTGAATTTGGTCGATGGTCGCGAAGTAGTTCACGATCAGAGTTCACGTCGTGAACTCTAGTTCGCGATCGTGAACTGGAGTTCGCGATCGGGAACTCTGTTGTGACGTTTTTCGCGGTGTTTTTTCGTAGCTAGTCTACTTGTTATGTATGCCTAGTGTTAGGGAATACCATACATGACTATGTGCATAATCGGGATGAGGTCAGTGTCGGATGGATAACGGATGGGCATAGTGTATCGACTAATAGGGTATCCGACCTTACCTGTATGCGTTACATGGTTAAGGGGAGGGAGTTGCCCGGGTGTTGGATACAAAACGCTATCGGTTATCGTGGTTTTGGCCGACCATGGTTTAAGGCCCGCAAAGCCGCCGATCCTCTCAAATAAGTGACTACCTAACCGGAGATGTTCTTTAACTTCCGTGTTTAAGTGTTTAGTGTAGTTGGTAGTGTTAGGAATTCATTCACTTAGCTTTTGTGCTAATCCCTCCCTTATTGACACATTTCAGGTTGGATGGCTTGAACGGGTCGGGCTTGGACGGGAAGTTTGACCATGCTTAAATTATATGTTTTGTAAAAATGAGTCGTGTTTAGTAATACCGTCTTTTTAACTAACTTTGGTTGTAATATTTTGTGGGACCACGTTTTGTAAACCTAACTAACTAGATGCTTCCGTACTTAGACTAATAATTAATTATCTTTCAAAAAAAAAATGTGGTGTTACAGTGTCAACCCGTTTACTTAAATATGTCGAAACCTCTAACCCAAACCCACTAACTTCGTATCAGCTTCGTGTCGAGTTGTCGTGTCGTGTATGATTTTGTCAGGTCTACTGTCAAGATTGAGATTAAAGTATATACGAAGTATTTTTTTTGTAATTTTGTTTATAGTGACATCCACTTAACTTTAAAACAATTGAAAAAAGTTAACGTACCAGTTTATTGAACACTGTTTATACATCTTTTAAAAATACTAAAATATCAATATTCACTATTTTATTATAATAGCAACTAAAAATGACGATTTCACTAATAATAGTTTTATTATATAGTCATTGCTTACATATATTTTTGCGAACACGTATCTCCAAAGATTGTAGTTACTATACCTTTTTCTATATAATATAATAATCGTATTAACTCATTGAGGTTAACATAAAATAATATAGGCATGTAGCTATATTTGTTTTAGTTTATCATTCATCGGGTAAAAATACAAATAAACTGACATTGTTCTCCATTATGGAATTATTATTAGAGAAAATTTTGAAAATAGTCACGATTACAATTAATTGTATACATCGAATAAAGCAAAAATACCTTAAAAAATGAAACATGCCATGAATATATTCTCGCAAAGTTTTGAATAATATTGAATGGACTACAACATATTAATTGTCACCTCTATTAGTGTCAGACATTTGGTTTTTGCATTTGTCCATGTCAAAACATTTTGCCCCACCATCAATCGTCAAAGTTTATGTGGTTCCATGAATAGTTAATTAAATAATGTAATGTAAAAAGTGTTTGATGAATATAATTTTCAATATATAAATACCAAAGATCTCGTTAGTTATTCATTGTATCATTATTATTTTTTTCTCTTCTTTAAAGTGGGAAGGAGTTGTTTTTTTGTAAATAATAGAGAAATTGAAGTAAAGTCAAAACGAACAAAATATAAAAAATTACTTTCTTCTTCGAATTTTTTTGTTAACATTTTCCTTTTAATATTTTAAAGTATAGTTAACTTAAAAAATTTACCTATAAAACACAATTAGATATAATTATATTAGTTACAAAGTGTATTAAATATATTTTTATTAAACCGTGTGATTTATGTATGTAGACAATAATTTTGAGACAGAGAAAGTAGTAGATTATTAATTGAACATTTAATATATGCATTTATAGAGAAACGTTCAAGGAGGTTCATCATCTTTATAAAGTCCCAAGTAACAAATCTCAACTATTGATCAATGGGATCTAATGGTCAAGATTAATCACATATTTTATATATTGAGGGTATTTTGGTCATTTTTTAAAAAATAAAAATATTTTTTTATATTTTTTTATTTTTTATTTTAAATTTTTTTTTATTATTGTGAAGTGGTATTTTGGTCATTTGGCACTTAAAAAAATTTTTGATTTTTTTTATTATTTTAATTTTTTATTATTTTTATTAATTTTTGTTATTAAAAAATAATATTTATTTGATAATTACGTGTTTAACTCAATCACATGTGATTTTAGTGTAAAATCAAATGTGATTATATATTTAATCACATTTGATATTTTAGTTAAATCACACGTAATTCAAAATGCAATCATATGTGATTCACTATGCAATCACATGTGATTCACTATGCAATCACATTATGTGTTCTTAATAAAAAATTAATAGTTTTTAAAAAAATAATAATAAATAAATAATTTTTAAAATTTTTTTTTTAAGAATAAAAATTTTAAAATAAAAAATAAAAATAAAATGACCAAAATGCCCCTCAACTAAAAAATAAAAAAAATTTTAATTTAAAATTAAAAAATAAAATAAAATAATTTTTTTTAGTGCGAAATGACCAAAATACCCCTCCATGTATAAAGTATGTAATTAAATGATTAATCTTGACCATTAGATCATATTGATCAATGATTGAGATTTGTTTCTCGGGACTTTGTAAAAATCATGGACCTCCTTGAACGCAACTCATGCATTTATAATATATAATATAGGGTAAATTACAGTTTTTGTCCCTGACCTATGGCCGATTCCGGGTTTTTGTCCCTAATCTTTTTTCTTCCGTTTTTTTGTCCTTTAAGTTTTTCAAATTCTGGAAATTTGTCATTCCGTCCAAGTCAGTTTATTTTTAGCCGTTAAGTCCCATCACGTGCACAGAACGTGAGGGCATTTTGGTCATTTTACAAATTCTTTTATTTTTTTATTTTTTTCTCCCTCCTTCATCTTCTTGCTTGAAGAAACCCTAAAATCTTCATCTTCCTCCCCTTTCATCTCTGTCATCTCTCATTTCCCAAATCAAACCCAAACCCTTAAACCGTTGCAGAAATCGAACAGATCTGTAAATCCAGTCGTCTTCACCGATTTTTAGATCTCGATTTAGGGTTTTTAGATCTAAAAATCGGTGAAGACGGTTTTTAGATCTAAAAATCGGTGAAGACGGTTTTTAGATCTAAAATTAGTTAGATTGGGAGATGAATGTAACATAGGGTTCCAGCTGGACTCGTGTCTTTGTAAACTGAAGAAGAAGGCTCTGTATGAAGCATTGTTGAGAGACCGACGTCCCCAATTTTGCTCACGAGATTTTGATCGAGCAATATGCTTGCAGGTTTTAGGTCACGATGAATGTTTGATTTAGGTTTTGCATTGTGAAGGAAAATTAGGGCTGACGCTACTTCCCACGCGATACGAAATAGATCGAACCACGGGATCAGAGGTGTGTCGTTTTTGCGGAATAATCGTTCGTCCAAACTCCCGTTTTCCATGAATTCGTAAACTAAGCATCCACGATCAACGCACGCGCCGATTAGAATAAGCAGATGAGGATGCCGAATTTTGCTCAATACTTCAAGTTGCAAAATCGAAAATTAGGTTTGAAATTGGACCGTTTTTCAGAAATTGAATCCTGCAAATTACCTCTTGTTGAAATTGCTTCATTCCACGAGGTTCCTGAGAGTGAAGAACTTTAACCGTAACACCCGTATGATGAAAATTCGATTTGTACACAGTTCCATTACCTCCTGTTCCGATTATAAGATCTTCAGAAAACGAAGAACACGCCTCCACGATTTCTTCCCATGTGAATTTCTGGTAATTATGAGAAGTTCCGGCTATGGCGTTTTGTAGTTTTTGTTTCTCTCGAGATTCTTGTAACGCTTCCTGTTCTGCATCCTTTCGTACGACAGCTTCTCTTCTGATACATTCTTTTACGTATTCTGGTTGTCGTTTAGCAGCTTCATGCTGCTGTTTCTCCTTTTGAGCTAATGTTTTTGCTTCCTCTTCTATGACTTTTAATTCTTTGAGTTTATCGATTCCTCTTCTTGCTGTTCGATTTCTGCAATGGTTTAAGGGTTTGGGTTAGATTTGGGTTTGGGTTTGATTTGGGTTTGGTTTGGGAGATGAGAGATGACAGAGAAGAAAGGGGAGGAAGATGAAGATTTTAGGGTTTCTTCAAGCAAGAAGATGAAGGAGGGAGAAAAAAAAATAAAAAATAAAAGAATTTATAAAATGACCAAAATGCCCTCAAGTTTTGTGCACGTGATGGACTTAACGACTAAAAATAGACGGACTTGGACGGAAGGACAAATTTACAGAATTTGAAAAACTTAAAGGACAAAAAAACGGAAGAAAATAGATTAGGGACAAAAATCCCGAATCGGCCATAGGTCAGGGACAAAAACTGTAATTTACCCTATAATATATTAGAAATTTGAATAATTAATAAATAAAAATTTAGGCAAATCCCATGAATAATTAATTATTAGATATGCAAAAGGTGAAATTGAGAACAGAACAAAAAATCCCCATCGCCACCTTCTGTGTCTCCAATCAACCCTCTGCCTCCTTTTTATCTTTTCTCTGGCCACATAACACAATCAAATCGAGCTTATTTTTATTTTTCTTAAAAAATTATAATAAAATTAGATTTGAAATCCCAGTCACGTTTATATCGGAATCGTTTGTTCAGTCAAACTCGAATCTAAATCGTCCCCTGTTCTTCAGAGAAATACAAATCTTTCGATTTTTTGTGTTTGCTGATGTTCATTGAAGCTGTCTAATTAAGGTTAGGTTTTATTTATTTCGTGATTCTATTTATATGCTTGAATTCCAAGTTATTGTGTTGGGATTTACGCGTCTCCAATTAAATTTCTTTTTCCTTGAATCATGAATTACAAAATTAGTGAAATATTGCTGGGTTTTGGGTGTTATAAGTAGTGTTTGAGTACTTGATTTAATCAATAAGATAGAAAACCAAAAAACAAATTGCGGCTTTACGAATTTAATGATTTTATATTACTCTTTAAATCTCTGTGATTGGGTTATAAGTATCACAACAAAAATTGTTACTTTTGGTTAACTTTTTTCGCTTAAATTCTGTATGGATTGAAGGGTATTTAAATTTCATACAAGTAGTGTTTGTGAGCATGAAATTTTGATTAAAAGAATCAAAATTGATATTCTTTTAGCTTATTTCAAATTGGGAACTTGATTTGGTTGTTTGATTATGTATCTAGACTAGCTATGCTGAATGATCAAAATGACCATTTTACCCTTCTTTTTATTTATATAAAATGTTAATTAATTGCTAAGTCAAAGCTCACCTCTTACCGGACCCAATAACAGTTAAAATCAAAGTACCCCTAAATGAGCTTCGGTTCATTATCATTGGATCTTTTTGTCATTTTTATTTTGTTCATTCATCAAATCACATGATGATTTGTTTTTGGAATGTATTGTTAAAAGTACATTGTGACAGGGTATTTTATTAATGAAATTATGAAAATAGCATTAATAATTTTTTGCAGTGAAAGATGGTTGCTTTCGGGAAAAAGTTGAAGGACAGACAAATTGAAGAATGGAACGAGTATGTAATATGTTTCATTTTGCTTGAAAATTAATCATAATTTGATCGGGATTAAAATAAATAAATACATAAATTGCTATAATGTGTTATAAATTTTGAAAACTTGTAGATATTATATCAATTACAAGCTCATGAAGAAAAAAGTAAAGCAATATGCTCGCCAGATTGAAGCTGGAGGACTTGAACGCAGATATGTTCTTAAAGATTTCTCAAGAATGCTCGATAACCAGGTAAACAAACACATGCTAATAATTTAACATGTATTTTAAACGGGCTTGTTGGGTAACGGGTCAAAACGGGTCAATGCAAAAAAGTAATTAGGTTATGTGAATGCAGATTGAGAAGATTGTTCTGTTTCTATTGGAGCAACAAGGGCTGCTTGCAAGTAGATTAGAAGCTTTAGGGGAACAGCAAGAGGCTCTTCAAGAAGAGCCCGATTTTGCAAAAATTGCTGAATTAAGAGAATCGTATAGAGAAGTTGGAAGAGATTTATTAAAACTTTTGTTTTTTGTTGAGATTAATGCAATTGGATTAAGGAAGATTCTCAAGAAATTTGACAAACGGTTCGGTTATAGATTTACTGATTATTATGTTAAAACTCGGGCCAATCATCCTTATTCCCAGCTTCAACAAGTTTTTAAGCATGTGGTAATGCTCTATTTATTTTATTATTTATTTTATTTTATTTTGTTTTAATTATTTTTATAACTAAAATTGTAGGGTTTAGGGGCTGTTGTAGGAGCAATTTCTCGAAATCTTGTAGAACTTGAGGACCGTCAAGGAAGCTATTTATCATTATATGATCAACCTGCTGTTCCTCTTCAGGTTTTCCCATTTTTTTTTTAATCTTGTTAATAATTAATGTACTATTAAGAGTAAATTACAAGGATGATCCCTATTGTTTAACCCAAATTTCAAGGATGGTCCTTTACTTTATAAAGTTGCATTGGTAGTCCTTTTCTGGAAACCTTTTTTATCTACAGTCATTATCCTAACCCTAACGTGCATTAAATATTTTATCAGAAAAATGACTACTGGTGTAATTTTAAAGGACTACCCTAATTTTTTAACAGAAATTTTAACAGAAAAATGACTACTGGTGTAATTTTAAAGGACTGTATGTGGAAAATGTTTCCAAGAAAAGGACTACCAGTGTAATTTTCAAAGTAAATGACCATAGGTGAAATTAGGTGTAAACCTCACGGACCACATTTGTAATCTACTCTACTATTAATTTTATAATCTGATTTTTTAACAAAACAGTTTAGGATGTTGTAAGTAGTTTACTTTGGGCTGACATTTGTCATGTTTGACTTTTGATATGTGCAGGACCCTGTAATCGACACGATAAGAGCAGCAGTTGACCGGTTAAGCTACTCAACAAACTTTTTGACTTTTTTGGGTCAACATGCTCTGATCATGCAACAAGAGGAACTACCAACAACGCCCTTAGAAGAGCCCGTTGATGATCAAAGATACCATTTCATGTCACTTTTGTTGAATCTGGTCAACACGTTTCTTTACATGGTCAACACTTACATCATTGTCCCGACAGCCGATGATTATTCCATGAGTTTGGGAGCTGCTGCAACGGTTTGTGGGATTGTGATTGGTGCAATGGCGGTTGCTCAGATATTTTCATCCGTTTATTTCAGTGCTTGGTCTAACAGATCTTATTTTAAACCTTTGATCTTTAGCAGCATTGTTCTTTTTGTCGGGAATGCCATGTATGCAATGGCTTATGATTTTAATTCAATTGCAGTGCTTTTACTTGGCCGTCTATTTTGCGGGTCGGTTTCTTTTTTTTAAATTATTTAACTTTTTATTTGACCCGTTTGAGATTTAAAAAAATATAATTTTTAATCTTTTTTGATTTTTTAAATAATGGACAGACTTGGTTCAGCTAGAGCAGTGAACAGACGATACATAAGTGATTGTGTACCTTTGAAATTACGGATGCAAGCTTCAGCAGGGTTTGTTAGTGCAAGTGCTTTAGGAATGGCTTGTGGGCCCGCACTTGCTGGCATGCTTCAGTTCAAATTCAAATTCTATAAGTTGACCATTGACCAAAACACTTCACCCGGTTGGATTATGGCTTTTGCATGGTTGCTTTATTTGGTTTGGTTGTGGTTCTCGTTTAGAGAACCGGGTCACCCGACCGAGGAAAAACACACCCCTGAACCTACTCCTGGTATGTCGGTTGACTTTTGAAAGTTTGACTTTTATCAAACTTAAGTTTGACTTTTTTATGATTTTGACTTTAGGTCCAGCTAATAGTGATGTTCTTGAAAAAGGTGTAACTGAACCGTTGCTGATAAGTTCAGATCCTCATCAAGATGAGGAAGATGATGAATGCAGTGAAGAAACTTCAGAAGATTCGCGTGCACCGATTAATTCTATTGGTGCAGCTTACAGATTACTCACGCCTTCTGTCAAGGTTTGACTTTTTTAGGCCAAGTTGACTAATTTTTGACTTTGAGTTTGAGTTTGACTTGACGGATGTTTCAGGTTCAACTGCTGATTTACTTCATGTTGAAATACGCAATGGAGATTTTGCTATCGGAATCTAGTGTTGTTACTACATATTATTTCAACTGGACTACTGGAAAAGTTGCAATATTTCTTGCGTGCCTCGGGTTGACTGTTCTTCCGGTCAACGTAATTGTTGGAAGCTATGTTAGTAACATGTTTGAGGACAGGTAAATAACTCTTTTACATTTTTACCCCTTTCATGTTTTTCCTAAAGTTTATATTTGTTGAAATGTTTATGACGTTTTATTTTTCAGACAAATATTATTGGTATCTGAAATTATGGTGTGTCTCGGTATTCTCATGAGCTTTCACGTTGTGATTCCATATTCGGTCCCGCAATATGTCATTTCAGGACTCATCATGTTTGTCTCTGCTGAAGTATTGGAAGGTACATTTTTTGCGGGTCGACCCGTTTTCACTGTCTTACCCATAAGCTTCTTTTTGCAATCCACTACTTTTATTACTATCATATTACCTAAATAACATTTTTCATGTGAAAGTTTATTATTCAAATAGTTTTTTATAGTATTTTTTTTTTTATATTTTTTAAATGATGTCTTTTTCTATACATTACATAAATTGTTTTTTGTTTATATAAAATGGTTTTTATATGGTGCTATGAATAAATTAGTTTGTAATTATGATGTATATCTTTGCAAACCTGTCGTGAAACACAAACATATGCAATTATTTGCAACAAGAAAATGTTTTTTGGTCTATTTTGGCCCGTTAGCCAATACGACAGCCCACCCATACTAAAAAGGAAGTGGTTTTTTATACTATGAAAACTTATTTATACAACACAACTTATATATTGGTATATCTTTACAGTTTGTTTTTAAAACTAGTACAAAGTAGTTTTTTAATTAATGGTATAAGTATCACCTCCCACAAATTAAAAAGAAAAAGATATCACCTCCCATATTAAAAGCTTATAAACAAACAAAACACATGAAATTCATTTCTACACTATAATTTTTAGCTTATACACCATACAGTACAAGTTTTACAACATATTCAACAATAATTGTGTTATATGCAACAAAATTGTGGTTTAAAAACCACCTTCTTTTTAATATTGGTATAATAATAACATAAACATGGCAGGTGTGAACTTGTCGCTGCTGTCACGTGTGATGTCATCAAGGCTGTCACGTGGGACGTTTAATGGTGGGTTACTATCAACAGAAGCAGGGACGATTGCTCGAGTGATAGCCGATGCAACAATAACCTTAGCCGGTTATTTGGGTGAGAGCAGTCTCTTAAATGTCACGTTGCTGCCGTCACTTGTCATTTGCATCATGTCAATTGTCGCCACATGTTTCACCTACAATTCTCTCTTCTAATCATCGATTAAACCATCTGTTGGTTTATTATTTTTTAACATTACTATGTTGATCTTGTTCGGATGTTGCATTTTTGGAAATATTTCTTCTTCATGACTTTTTTTCTGTTATGATTTTTGACTTTTTAATTAATAAGTAAGGGTCTATCTCGAACTTCTCATCAATATTTAAAAACTATTAAAAAAGCATTACCTATGAAAAGTGATGCAGACCCAACTTTAAGAGGCCTTGAGTTCAAGACTTGTTTGTTGAAGGTATTCCTTAGGTGATAAAAAACGAAGTGAGGTTTATTCCCTAAAAAAAGAGATAGGTTCGAGTAATGCATACTGTCCGCTTAAATGTCAATGCATATGTCGAACAACTAACTTACTCACTTGCCGTTCAAAAAAATGATATCATATCTCATCGGGAATATGCTACGTAGTATTATTTATCTACCATGTATGAATACTATTTTTTTAATAATAAAATATAGTGTGTGAAAATATTCGTATATCAATATAATATGTATCATTACAAATCTGTCGGACTGTCGCAAAGCCCGGACGATTTTCCTTGAGAATTAATTTCGACACTACAACCTTTAAAGTATACACCATGCAGTACAAGTTTGACAGCTAATTATACAAATATATTAAAGAATAAAAATTATGGTATGAAAATCATCACTTTTATAAAGATGTACCACCTTATAAAAAGTTGTTTGATCATTAAATCCTTAATACCTATTTTTGGGAAAAGGCTTCCAATACTTTCTTCATTTTACGATCAACTTTTCTCACTTCTCCAAAACTTTGCATTAAAACATAACTACCTCATTGTGTTTATTTACATTTACATTGGTATAAACCATGATATACTCACATCTTGAGTTTTTATCACATAACTGTTATGTTAGCTAACACTTTAACTGATACACATACCAATAATACTCAATTATTTTTAAAAGTCCACCATTATAATATGCACACATATAAATTACAAAATACCCTATTAAACTTGGGTCCGCCTTCCCCTCTTCTCTTTACTTCGGTTAGACGATGTAAAAAATGAAGCTAACAAACTGAAGAGACATGCCAATGGAATGAAGGAACCAACCGAAAGAGATTTAATTATGCCAACTAATAAATTGTTACCCGTTGAATTACTAATAAACTATTACCCGTTGAAAAGAAGTAATAATATGCACATGCTATTATCTTCTTAATTAATAGATACATAAATAATAAATTAGATATATAATATAAGCACAAATAGTATTACTCATTATATTATCTATATCACAAACTTGAGGAAATATGCAATTATCGAATTTTGATATTTAATAAAAGACTAAATTGGTGGGGTTGCACTTGGACATACTCTTTTTCATAGGGAGCTGATTCGTACAGAGTAATTTTTATTTATACAGAGCAATTTGATCCCAAATGACAATCATGCCCTTACTTTTATTTTATCATATTTTTCATTTCATCATCCCACTAAGGGCATCAATGTCATTTGATATAAGATTGCTCTGCATGGATAAAAATTGCTCTGTACGAATCAGCTCCGTTTTTCATAGGGAAAATTATTGTTAGAAGTTTCAAAATTAATTTTAATACTATTTAAAAAAAAATTGAAGGGTTGCACAAACTAATACTTGTCATGCAGTAGGTCCGCACTTGCGTGTGTATAGCTAGGCATTTTTATTTATTTTTATGAATGCACCCTATAAATAGTTATAAACTTATGAGAATTATTTTTGCATCATAATTTTTATTTTCTATACTATAGAGTACAAGTTTTATAGCAAACTGTACAAGTGTCTTAAGCATTAATTGTGATAGATAACCTAAAAGTTATGATGTGAACATCACTACCTTAAACTTACTAGCCGGGTACCCGCGCAATGCGGCGGCGGGTACCCTGAGATACTATATTTTGTGGCGAGCAAATATTTTTCGATTATACGTGTATTCTAATTGTAGCAGGGGGTTCACACTATCCAGCCATAATTGAGATTAAGAATGTGGTGGTGAAAATGGTAGCGAGATTAATGTTATGTATATAACTAAATGGAGTAATGCAATTGCAATATCATTGACATTTAAAACAACTTTTAAAGACAAAATTAATTAATAACAACCGAATATCAGACCTTGTACTTGCAAAAAAATATAGTAGAGATTAGCTTAGTGGTATAAGATATTAATATAAGTTGTTGCCCATACCCTATATATTATGTGTTCAAGTCCAATTGTGGACAAAAAAAAAGTTGATTAGATGCCGTTAAAAAAAGACAAAGTAATTTGAGTTGATTCTCACTATAAATAAGTTGCAAGTTTTACACGTTATTTCGACCAACAATATCTTAGATTTGACGACATAAATAACTAAATAGGATCAAATTTAAACATCTAAAACCAAGAAACTGAAATTACATTAATTTAAACAAACTCTAAAACAAAAATAACACTATCACCACAACATTATTCCAATTCGTTCAACTAATTAATATTGGAATTAAAGCAAGCAAACACAACTTGCTATCTTCCATGTCCATATACAAAACTTGACCACATGATTCATGGGATATTCGTTAAATATAAAGCAAGACCTACATGAAGATTCAATAAAACGATATCAGATGCCTATGCAATGAAATTACCCTTTGGTCATTTTTAAGCCGTTTGACTCATCTAATAAGTAAAAGGTCAAACACCAAGGTTACTGATGAGTGATGAATAGCACCTTGCTTAGAAAGAGTTAACCTAAGCAGTGAAAGTCGCCCTAAAGTTTATGGCCAAATGAAAGTCGCCCTAAAGTTTATTCTGGTGTAAAAAATGTATAACCTAACCTTAGAAAGAGTTAAAATAAAATGGGTGTTATAGATTGAAAGTTGCTCCAAAGTGTAGAACCTACAGCGGAAACAATGAAAAATTTATCATAATAAACAATCAGTTTATTTTTCTATTTTTAAAAAAGTACAAATCACAAACTGAGAGAACCCAAAGCTAAAACAAAGCTAAAAACACTTAAAAATGAACAAGTTTATATCATGTAAAGATTTACCTAACCAACCTCAAATGTCTTAACTGTGGTTAATCGTTCGCCATAATCAAATTGTGGTGGTAAAGCACTTGTGTGAGCACCTAATTGATTTTGCAGGTGCGACTGATTATTCATGAATTTGCATTTTAAACTATTACTCCACCTATCCTATCACCTGAACAAATTAGAAGAACAGGTTGGTGCATATTACTCAAGGATGGAATTCTGTGTACCTGTTTCGTAATGTAGGTTCGAGGTTGTACCTGTTTGGTAATGCGGATCTAAAAGAACATATTTTCTTTGTCAACAGGGGGCAATCTTGAAGACGACGAGAATTAGCAATAATGACCATTTTAACGGCTACAATCGATCTGCCGCAAGGTTAGAGAAACTCAAGAACAAACAATAACAAATAAACTAATTCAGATTTTTAAATTTAACGAAGAACACAATCTGAAATTAGGTTTCTACAAAAAAAAAACAATGTTTAAATAAAACCTAATTTTAATTAAATCAACAGTTAGGGAACTTACTGATTATGGTTTTTGAGATTGAGGGAGGAAAGTTATTAGAGAACTTGTTGCCATGTTTGAAGAAGACAGAGAAGCTTCAAAACAGCCACCACCAACTTGACCGAGGAAAGTTATCCCGGAGTCCTTAATACACTGTCAACTTGACGCGTTAGAGATTGTTGAATTTATAGGATGAAAAAACGTGCAAGGTTTAAGGGGCATTTAAACAGACTAATTGCTTTAATCAAGGAAATATTAGATCGAGGTGTGCATTTGAACAGACTAATCGGCGGGTTTAGGACGGCAGCCGACTGAAAATTCAAATCGGGATGAAGCAATCGATGTCCGCCTGACCGGGTCATAGATTTAAGGCACATAAATGATGGGCTAAAGAGTAAGGTCCATATAAATTATGGATCGAAGCCCAGTAAATTGGGAACAGGCGTATTTGAATGAAGTGTTTAATTAGGATTTTGTTTAGAACCAACAACGTAGTCGCTGTCTAGATCAGCTGGTAAGGGCTTTATTGTGTAACCAAGAGGTCTCGTGTTCGAAACATATCTGGCACATTCTTTTTACCCAAAACGATAAAATTCTAAATTTAGCAACTATTTGGCTGAATTTTCAATCTTCCATTTATGGAAAGGCTTAAATGCTTTATATATAGTAGAGATAACCCACGCATTGAAGGGTTAAATGAAACTAGATATATAAGTATGACACTGAAATCACATTTCTTGAATTTTGTTGAAAATATCGGAG
Source organism: Calendula officinalis (assembly GCA_963853835.1). Lineage (NCBI taxonomy): Eukaryota > Viridiplantae > Streptophyta > Magnoliopsida > Asterales > Asteraceae > Calendula > Calendula officinalis. The sequence goes on from OY970826.1 coordinate 42,752,268, forward strand.
CTAACACTCAAAGTTTCTGGAGAGTTTAAGAGTACGAATTTGATGTGGGGCATCAAGAATTATATTATATCATATATAATATTCAAGAAAATGTTTAGTTTTGTTGAATTTTTGCTAAGATAAAGCCATCAAGATTGCAGGGGTTCTTCTCCATTTAAACCGTACTTCACCATCATCCTTCTGCATGTTTTTAACACATAAACACACGGCAGTGATCATGGCGTTTGCAGGGTTGTGGAGATTAATGGTGATTGTTGCTGTTAATGTAATTTTGATATTTCATGGATTCTCAGAAGCTCAAACAGGTACAGTATTTCATTCATTCATTAATGTCTGGACAAATAATGAATATGTAATGTGCTTATGCTACTCATGTTATAACCAATTGGTTTTAATTAATTAAAATGAAATCTTACAAATTCTATTGTCTAATAATAATGACCTGTTATGATATATATGCGCAGTACATTCACCCTAATTTAGTACTTAATTCACACTGCCATGGCTTTATTAATTAATCCCTCGATCTGTTAGCTTCTTTTATTGTCAAAGATTACGTAATCTCTCTCACAGATTCAGGTTACACTTTCATGCACCAAGCAACGACAGCTCCGATAGTCTCATATTACGATTACATAATCGTTGGTGGCGGCACCGCCGGCTGTCCATTAGCCGCCACTCTCTCACAGAACTCCTCCGTGCTCCTCCTCGAACGTGGTGGCTCCCCTTACGGAAACACCAACATCACCGATCTAACCGCCTTCGGAGCCGCCCTCTCCGATCTCTCCCCCACCTCCCCCTCACAACGCTTTGTCTCCGAGGACGGTGTCGTCAGTGCACGTGCCCGTGTGCTCGGCGGTGGCAGCTGCTTGAACGCCGGCTTTTACTCTCGCGCCGGCCCTGAATATGTTCGGCTTGCCGGTTGGGAAGCAAAGTTGGTCAACGAGTCGTACCAGTGGGTGGAGAAGGTGGTGGCGTTTCAACCGCCGTTGAAGCAGTGGCAGACCGCCGTAAGGGATGGATTACTGGAGGCCGGAATATTGCCTTATAATGGGTTCACTTACGATCACTTATACGGCACTAAAGTTGGTGCCACAATTTTCGATCAAGATGGGCATAGACATACGGCGGCTGATTTGCTCCGTTATGCGAAACCGAGTGGACTCACTGTGTTACTACATGCACCCGTTCACAGAATATTATTCACCACCCAAGGTACTTGTTCGATTAAAATTTAAATACTTTGTACATTTTTATCTTAATTAACAATTTCAAAGTAAGTGACGTATTTTGATAATTTAATTTATCTGATAAAAAATGGTAGGAGTTACTAATTATAAATTTTAATTAGTGGTTAGCATTTGCACCGAAAAAATCGAAGGAACCGAAAACTAACTGAAACCGAACCGAAACTGAAAATATGTAATCGGTTCGTTTCGGTTTTTAATATTAATCTTTTTTGTTTCTGTTCGGTTCGTTTCTCGGATAGAGATGAACATTTGGCTTAAAAAAACTGAATTAAAACCGAACTGAACAAAAACCTAAAACATGTAATTGATTTGGTTTTGAAAATTCATTCGGTTTGATTTATGCACCGTTCTTACACCTAATTTTAATATTATTGAAATTGATCATTTTACCATTACTAAAATTATATGTTACTCCGTATATGTTATGTGTATCATGTCCTTTTTCGTAAATTCATATGTAGATGGGACAAAGCCCAAGGCCAATGGGGTTATATTTTCAGACGCAAATGGGGTGAGTCATCAGACTTACTTAAATAATGGGCTCAATAACGAAATTATAGTATCCTCTGGGGCCCTTGGAAGCCCACAACTTCTAATGTTTAGTGGGATAGGCCCAAGAAGACATCTTCAAGCCCATAACATAACGGTTATCTTGGACCAGCCCAATGTGGGCCTTGGAATGTCCGATAACCCGATGAATGCGGTTTTCATTCCCTCGCCTAACCCTGTCGAGGTTTCTCTCATCCAAGTTGTCGGTATCACTCACAACGGAACATATATCGAGGCGGCTTGTGGCGAAAACTTCGCCGGTGGAGCCCGAACCCAAGATTATGGAATGTTTTCTCCAAAGGTAAATTTATCATACTCCCAATTGAGCCTCATTTATGGCTATATGTAATGGGCCTCACTCGTGCCCATATGCATATCGATCAAAAATCAAAATGCCGTAAGGCCCATGATTTTGTAAACAGTATACAATATGGTTTTATAATTAGAGTAGAGTAAATTAGATAATCCCTGTGGTTTGACCTGAGTTTTGGATTTGGTCCCTAAGTTCCCGAAATTACACCGATGGTCACTAAGTATCGAATTTCATATCGGTTTTGGTCTCTAAACCTAACAACCGTTAAAAAGGTCCGTTAAATTCTGTTCCCATGAGGTATTGTTGTCCTTGTGCCCTTTTTTCTTATACAATGGTCCCCCTTTCTCCTCTCTCTCACCTCTCTCACCGTTTTGGCCCCTAACCTTTTGGAGTGTAACTCGCGAGTGCGTGGTACTGCAACAGAGCAACAAGCTCAACATTCTTTAGTTTGCTCAAATCTGGTACACCAGCGGCCTTAAACGCCTCATCTGACGGAGCAAACACCGTCAATCCTTTAGCTGCCGCCATCTGGAAAATCTTCAACACTCCGGTATCAGTAATCAATTTCACAAACGTCTTACAACCTGCCTTCTCCAACAAACCAGTAATATTAACATCAGCCGACGGAGCCGGTGCCGTCAAAATCCCCCGCGCAATTATAGGCGCGTCGATCTCCAAAACCGATATGTTATACGAGATTTGCTTAACAGATTTCGTGTATGACGAATCGAGCCAGGAGCCCCCGAGCACCTTACCGCCTTTCAAATCTGTTATATTAACAAATTTGACATTTCCTGGTGCATTTCCAGTGGTCTGGTACAAAGTGGTGGAGAGCGTGGTGCCGTGCGTGAAGCTTTTTGTTGTCGAAGTAGTCCAATAGGATATGCAGGCTCAAAACGCCTTTGACAACGGAAAGAGGCGGCGAGTGCAGAAACGGCGCCGTTGCTCATCACGAGAACGGTGATCGTGTCACAGCTTCGTCTGCGTGAGGTAGTTGTTGAACTCAGGAAACTGCGACAAGATAGCGGTGATGTTGACGACGGAGACGGTGGCGATAAGAGAGACAATGAGGAAGACGATGCGTATTGCAGCCATTGTGGCGCACTTGAGCAGAGTACAGTGGAATCTGAACAAGGGTAGAGAGAAGACGGTGAGAGAGAGAAGAAAGGGGGACCATTGATAAGAAAAAAGGCAGAAGGACAACAATACCCTCATGCGAACGGAATTTAACGTACTTTTTTACGACTGTTAGGCTTAGGGACCAAAACCGATACGAAGTCTGATACTTAGTGACCATCGGTGTAATTTCTGGAACTTAGGGACCAAATGTAAAACTAAAGTCAAACCACAGGGACTATCCGTGTAATTTACTCATTAAAGTATAACTTTTAAAGAGATTTATTGTATATTAATCAGATCGGACAACTCTCGACACTACCACCGAAACAAAGAACACAAAAAGCGATAGACAGGGCAATAGAGGACATGAAAGCGCTTCCGCAGAGTGCTTTCGTCGGCGGATTCATTCTAGAGAAGATCATGGGCCCGATCTCCACAGGCCATCTTGAGCTTACATCCCTAAGCCCGAATGACAACCCCTCGGTTACATTCAATTACTTCAAAGACCCTCGGGACTTGCAAAGATGTGTTGACGGGATCAAAATTATTGAAAATGTAATCGAATCAAATGCATTCTCATCATTCCGATTTGATTCTCTCTCTATTGTAACACTTCTCAACATGACCGCTAATTCACCCGTAAATTTATTACCTAAACACGCCAATGCATCAAGATCTATAGAACAATTTTGTAAGGACACCGTGATGACTATATGGCATTATCACGGAGGTTGTCAAGTTGCTAGAGTTGTGGACCGTGATTATAAAGTTATCGGTGTAGAATCACTTAGGGTTATTGACGGGTCAACATTTCTTAACTCCCCGGGTACAAACCCTCAAGCCACCGTTATGATGCTCGGAAGGTAACAAACAACCACTCGGTTTATGTATTTTTTTTTTATAAATATGTGTAATTAATTTATGTAACAATTGTTGCTGAAAATTGTATGTAATGATTTATTACATGCAGGTACATGGGGGTCAAGTTGATGCGCGAAAGACTTGCGACAACTGGAGTAGAGTGACGTCGTTTGAAGTTGCAAAGTTTACAAAATATATTGTGTGATAATTTGTAATGGAAGAAAACACACCATGTTTGTTTAGTTTTTTTAAAGGGTCATTGTAATAATTATTTTGATATTATTAAATTGTTAATTGTTGTTGTGTTTCACATATTTGAACTAATGATTTATTCAACTCAATATTTAACACTTCACCCGAATGCTCAATTCACTAACCATAAATCTCTACCGGGATTAGACCGGTCGTTTTCCAATTTGAAAAAGGCTTACCCCAAACTACCCGGAAACTGACCGGGCTGACCGGGAACAACAATACTAGCAGCTCAATTTAACTAACCATGTTTGTCTTGATTATATCGGTCACGGGCTTTTTTCGTATTCGCAACAAAGCCTTTTTTTAATATTAGATACAAATCGGTGAATTTGTATACACAGATTACGCATGGCGGAGAAACCGAATTTGAGTCTTTGATTAAGGAAAGAATATTTAGATTCATGAATATTTCATCAAATGATTATTCTTTGGTTTTTATGGCTAACCAATCATCGGCATTCAAAGTGTTGGCAGATTCTTACCCTTTACATACAAACCGAAATCTTTTAAATGTTTATGATCACGAAACAAAGCTCTTGAACCCATGATTGATAACTGTAGAAAAAGATCCGGGCGGGTCTATTCGGCTCTGTTTTCATGGCCCAACATGAAACTTCATTTGAAAAGATTAGAGAATTCGGTAGTCAACAAGAACAAAAAGCAAAAGACAAAAAAGAGGACTTTTTGTTTTCCCGCTTCAATCGAAAGTAACGGGCTCGAGATATTCGTATCTTTGGATGGGATTAGCCCGAGAAAACGGTGGCATGTGTGTCTTGATGCAAATGCATTAGGAGCAAAAGATATGGAGACTGTGGGCCATTCTCTGTTTCAGCCCGATTTCTTAATTTGCTCCTTTTACAAGATTTTTAGAGAAAACCCGTCTGGCATCGGGTGTCCTTTTATTAAAAAATCGAGATCATTGGTGCTTAAATTCAATGCAACGAGTACGGGTTTGATTAATATCGTTCGGGCTCTAACCGACCTTTATTTCTACAAGAATCCGGGAATCCCGATAGTGGAAAAGGTAAAAAAGAAGACATAGCCATAGCGAGCTCGAGCTCAAGCTCAAGCTCAATCTCATCATCATCATCATCCAATCAATAAACATTTGAAATTCAAGAAATTAAAAAAATTACAGAAATTAACGAAAAAGGAAAGAATTGGGTATTTTTTGACCCAAAAAATGAAGCAAGTAGTAGCGGGATAAGCTCAGATATCGAGTTTCAAGGGTTGGATATGCAGATATAATGGGCTTGGTAATGATTAGTAGTCGGGTTAGGTACCTGGTTAATAGGTTTGTGAATGCATTGGGTAGTCTAAAGCACTCGCATTCGGAAGACGGGCTTCCTTTGGTTAGGATTTAGGGGCCAAAAGTGAGGGTTGACCGAGGCCCTGTGGTGGCTTTCAATGTGTTTGATTGGAAAGGAGTAAAGGTTGACCCGACACTTGTACAAAAGTTGGCGCTGCCGAAGCTCTAGCCGGGTTCCTTTGCCGTTCAAAAAAAAAAAAGACACAATATTTCTGTTAGTTATGCAATTTTGAAACATGTTAGTTTTGTGGATAAGAGCATTGAGAATGGAGGTCAAAGTAGCCCGTTAACCAAAAGGAAAGAGAAGTTTGAGATGGGGATACCAGTGATCATGGCTACACTTGGGTTTTTGAATAATTTTGAAGATGTTTATAAGGTGTGGCCATTTGTTTCACGGTTCTTGGATGCAGATTTTGTGGATAAAGAGAGATGGTGATATTGTCGGATTTAGACATGTTTTAATTTATCCGTCAATATTCTACTATTTATACATGGTTTATTAGGAAAACGGCACTTTTCATGCCTAATTATTATGTTTTCGTAATAATTGTTGATCAATGCATTAATCTTTCGGTTTATACTTTTGATTTTTACCGTTTAATTTGTTTATTAGTGATTTGTTTAACTATTGACAACATTTGAACTAGTTATTAATATCCTCAACTTTTCACTCAAGTGACCTAGATGGCGATCCACTAGGAATAGGGATTGAAATTAGATTCCAATAAGTTAGGATAAATCAGAAGTCTAACCGTAGTAACGAAAGTTCTAGGTTAGAGGGTTTTGGTGATCCAAACCTATTAAGATCAACAACCCAAGGTGTGATTAGATTACAACTTACGAGAGAAGGAATTCCTGTTACTTGTGTCTAGTTTATTAAACGGGATTAAGAGGAATCTAGTACCATGACCTCTAGAACATTAGATTTAATCGGAACTTAATAATCAGACGTAGACTTAGAAGGATTCAATCATGGTGAGTACCATTTTCTCCGACACTTAGAGTTTTACCAAATTTCAGTTGTCTGCTTTTTATTAAGTTTAAATATTTTGTCTGCTTTTTATTAAGTTTAAATATTTTAAATTAGTAGTTTAACAAATAAAACAAAAGCCTTTTTCCAATTATTACTTTTAGATTAATTCATTAAGTTCTATTTTTACGAGTCAGCTTAACTGTTCCCTGAGGAGACGATAACCCGTTTTTACTTACCTTTGCTATACTATCCGCGATTAGGACCGATTTAATAGACTTTTTCGTTTGGATATGAGCAATCAATGTTTAACTAAAGATAGATGGGAAGATGGAAATTGGAAGTGGTGTTGGAGGCGACCTATTTGGTCGGGTATAGAGCAGCAACAATTCGATCACCTCAACAATTTATTAGCGGGAACACAACTTCGTGAAGGTAGCGATAAGTTATGTTGGAGGTTGGAAGATTCGAGTGATGTTTCGGTTGCTGAAACTAGAAGAGTCATAGACAGAAAAATTTATCCCGGTATGGATTCGGTTACAATTTGGTGCAAGGAAGTCCCTATTAAAGTCAATGTGTTCTTATGGAGGTTAAGACTAGACCGGCTTCCTACCCGGTTAAATTTGTCTCGAAGGGGTATGGAGATACAATCGATAGAATGCCCGAATTGCAATGGTGGAGTAGAATCCATGGATCATGTGTTATTCACCTGTAAGGTTGCTCGAGATGTGTGGAAAGCTGTATGCTTATGGTGTGATCAAGTGCCTAGGGACATTCACTCGTTTCAAGATTGGTGGCAATATTGTGAAGGTTTGTCGAATATAAATGTCATAAAATTGAAACGTCAAGTGATCGGGATTACGGTTTGTTGGTGGTTATGGAGATTCAAAAATGCCAATTTGTTTGATGTTGGTAGTATTCGGAAAAGTGTCATAGTAGATAATATTATTTTGTATTCGTTCTTATGGCTTAATAACCGAAATCGTAAATGTATGATTTCTTGGTTAAAATGGTTATTTCCTTTATTGTAATTGCTAGTATCTTGCTAGCTTTCGTTTGTTTAATAAAAGTTTAGTGGAGGTCTTCGGGAGGGTGATGGCAATGCCGAAGCTCTACCCGTTGCCTCTTTTTTGTCGTTCAAAAAAAAAAAAAAAAAAAAAGGTGATACTTGCCTAAAAGTGTGGTAGTCTAGATTAGGTGTAGAAATGGACATATTTTTATAACTAGATTTAACACATTAGATGGAGATATATGGCGCTTAATCAAACAACCATTGACGTCTAGTTATAATGTTATACGGTTACATAAATTCATTTTTTTGTGGTTTTAGGGTTTAATTATAGGATTTATTAATGTATCAAACGACTTATAATTTAGTGGTATATGAGGTGTCCATTAACTAAGAGATCAGGTTGTGGGTTCAAATCTCGTATGAGCAGTGGCGGACGAAAGTTTAGGTGTAACACAATTTCTCCAACATAATATATAATAAGATAAAAATTATTAGTTTAACCTAATAATCTGTGTCAAATAATCAACTCCAAATGACAATATCAGTTACTAATTATTAATTATACATAGTTTGAACCTAAACCTGGGAGCACACATAATTTAGCTTATTAAGGGAAATTAACTTTGCACCTATTAGCAATTACAAACAAATTTAATTACTGAACCATATTAAGGACACTGATGATAAAATGTGTACAATAAAATCACATTTGGCATGTAACTATAGGTCAATTCCTGTAAACCTAAACCTGACGAACTGACCTTCAAACGTAAATCCAAATGAAAAAGAATTAAGTCAATTACCCATTAGTAGGTTACACGACGTCTGGGAAATATTAATCTTGTTAGGAATTGAGTAAAAGAACGAAATCAAGCATATACGGTTAAAGGAACTTCACCGGAGCTAAATGTGGGATTGTGGTCGCCGAGGAGTTCACCTGAGAAGATACGCCAGAGGATATAGGGCAGTCGGCACAAGTGAGTCTACGACTTTTCGGTGGCCTGCGATTTTTATTTCTTCCTTATTTGTCTATTGATTCAATCTCTAAAATGACAAGTGGGTTGTAGTTTTGAGCTTATCATTTGGGCTTATCATTTGGGCTTCTATATGCTAAAATAATACACTTCTAGGCTAAAGTTAAGGGGTAGTTCAGGAGTCTTTGAGCTCCATGTAGGTCCGCCCATGCGTATGAGACATGTGTGAGATAGTAAGTTGTATAAGTAAGTGAATATTCGTCGTTTGAAAAAATTTTATAGCGTTTTTTATGTAGTACAAAGTGAGTACTAACTTAGATATTATTGTTTAGTATTCGTTTGATGTACATTTGTTCATAACTTTCTTCAATTAATAATGCTAAATAGCAACAAAAGAGAAGACTATAAAATACAGAGATGGTGAAGTAGATTATATGGATATAGATTTAGGCTCATAGATCAAAAGCAAAAATGAAAATGAAAACGAATATGAATAGGAGTAGCGGTACGAACTATACCAGGATGCAGCCATTAACATTCTATAGAATAAGTGATGGCATGAGTTAATTATTATGAATATTTAGGAAAAAATGAAGGCTAAATAATGCAACTTATTTTTGGGCCTATTTGTTAGCAATTTAGGACATTTGTTATTTATTATTTATATACAAGCCCATTAAGTGTAATTGGGCTGGGTTTTGACATTCCCGTAGCTGTCTAGCTGACTTGCTGTTGGTTGTAGTTTTATGTTGGACTAATGCTTTAATGAAAAGGGTAAGCATATGAGATTTTTAGTCAATATTTCTTACGTTTTAACCACTCAAGTACGAATATGGATGTCTAAAGGCACGTATTGTCTAATATTAGTAATATATTGTAATAAATAACTAACGTATAGTCTAAATTTGTATATCAATCTATAGAGAAACGCTCAAGGATATCTATTATTTTTACGAAGTTTCGAGTAACAAATCTCAACAATTGATCAATAAAATTTAATGGTCAAATTAATCACATATTTTATACATAAAGGGTATTTTGGTCATTTGGCACTTAAAAAAATTCAATTTTTATTTTTAATTTATTTATTTATTTATTTTATTATTTATTTCGTTAAAAAACAATATTTATTTGATAATTATGTGTAGTACTTAATCAAATGTGATTTTAGTGTAAAATCACACGTGATTGTATATTTAATCAAATTTGAAGTTTTAGTTCAATCAAATGTAATTCAGCACATAATCACATGTGATTAAGTATGCAATCACACTATGTGCTATTAATGAAATAATAATAATTTTAAAAAAAATAAAAAAATAAAAAATATATTTCTAAAATAATAAAAAATATTTTTTTAAATGACCAAAATACCCCTCAATGTATAAAATTTGTGATTAATTTTGATCATTAGATCTTATTAATCAATGGTTGAAATTTATTTCTCGAGACTTCGTAAAAATAATGGACAACCTTGAACGCAACTCTCAATCTATAATCAATTCCTACATTTTAAAATTTATCTTCCATTAATAAAAGTATAAATATTTTATACTTATAATTATCTCTTAAGAAAAACCGGGTGTCATTAACAAAACTTTTAATATTAATAAAATGACCTATGTAATAAGTGTTGGATCCCAACAACACAAACATGTTGCGTTACGGCTAAGTAAAGACAAGAAAGTAAAGAACACACAATTTCAATGATTAATAGTTTATTAAAACAACTTAATTCGGTACAAAGTTTGCGGAAATAAATAGTACACACTAACTAAAACTTTATACTTGAAGTGACACTTTTGCTAGCTCAAACTAAGATCCTATGCAAGGAGAGTTTTATCAGCTCATACTAACAGCTGATATTTAATGCCTGAGTATTAACTATGAAGAAGTTAATACCAGACAATAACAAACTCTCAGAGAATGTTCTTGTGCTATGAATGCTAAAAGGTGTGTTTAAATGCAAGCATTTACGTCTCTATATATAGCCCAAGATCCATGTTCCTTTGTCCACAAGTTAATCTACGTGTAAACATATCATTCGTAGATGTAGACTTGTCCACGAAAACATTTAATGCACTTGCATAGGTTATAGTCCCAATTGTACTTTGTGTCAACTTCTTTTACCACCTTTTCTGACGCACATTGAAGATGTTGAAGGAATTATGTGCACAGTTAGTCAACCTATGATGATACATCCATGCCTACGAAACACTTAAGGGTCACACCGGTGAGTGCATGTAATACGAGCAAGTTATGCAACGATACTACGAAGAGGAATGATTCATAATAGTCATTATGAATAAGTGAAGTATTAAGTTAAGTTTAATTTATTACTAGATTAGTTTAACTAACTAATTAATACAAGTAGTTGTACATTTACTAGTTGAGTAAATATACAATGTGTTAATTAAAGGTTATCCATGATATGATTTAAAGCTATTAAATCATATAGTAATTGGATAATATTATTGTGTAAATTATATAAAGGTTATTATATAATTAACTGTTAAAAGTATAAACACAAGTATATATATTTTGTGTATATGGGTACCGAAATTATAGTGTGTTAATACTAGACATTTAATAGTTAAGTGCAACAATAATAAAGTAGTTAAAACAATAAGGGATGAAAGTTTAAAAAGGAAGTTTAATTAAGAAGTTAATCTTAATTAAACTAGAAGGGTTTTAAGTGTAAGATATTCTATTATAAATAGAAGGCTTATGACTAAACCCTAGATGTTGATTTTAAGCCTCTTTACACGAAATCCCTTCCCCTTTTGTTCCCTTCGATCGGCCGAACTCCAACACAAGAACACAAGTCTTGTGTTTTTCGTTCGTTCTTCGTGTTCTTCGAGTTTCGAAGATCAAGGATCGTTGCAAGTGATCATCTAGAGGATCGTTTGTCGTGTTCATCATCAGTGGACTTATCTTAAGCATTAACCTAAGGTATGCTTCATGGAACACTCTTTCTTCCTCTCCTCTTGTTCGAAGTCGAACCAAGAACCCTAGGGTTCTTGGTAGTAGTCGACAAACACACAAGTATGTGTGTGTTCGAGTTCTTCGAACAAGGTTTCTTTCTTGTTAACCTAATCTAGTTCTCCAACATCCCAATCCTTTAGGGTTTAAGGATTAGGTTTAATCCCAGTTCCGCATTTAGGGATTAAATCAACTACTTGGTTTTAACCGGCCAAGAACAAGTTCATGTTCTTGGTCAGTATGGTTGAACCAAGTTTACTAGGAGGTTGACCCAAGTGGTCGATCAGTGTTATGTGAAACCCTACAGTGGTATCAGAGCGTTGGTTTAGAGATCTAGACTAGATTAACAAAGATTGTTTGTTTACTTTAATTTTAAGTTTTTTTGTTTCAAGTTTTCTTCTTTCTTCTTCATAATTTTCGAAAAAGAGGGAAGAACCCTAGGACCAAGAACATTAAACTAGTCTAAGTTTAATTGGTCAAGAAGGTTTCTAGAAAACCCTAGCAATTTTCAAAAACCCTAGAAAGAACTCTAGGATCAAGTATATTAAACAAGATATGTTTAATTGATCAAAAGGATTCTTTCCATAATCCCTTAAAATTTCGTGACCAAGGAAAAACCCTAGGATCAAGTATGTTAAACAAGATTTGTAAAATTGATCAAAACGATTCTTTCCTAATCCATTAGAGATTTCGAAATCTAGAGGAATACTTGGACACCAAGTTTATTAAACTAGCCTAGTTTAATTGGTGGAAAAGTTTCCTAGGCTTAAGAATTTCGAAACCCTAAAGAACCCTAGAATATTAAACTAGTTTAAGTTTAATAGTTTAAAAGTATTAATTAGGATAATAATCTAAAACCTAGTTAATTAGACAAGTTTATGTCTAAAAGGTTTAATTATTATTTTGGTAGATTTATTAAAAGGTAGTTCTTTAAACCTAGTAGTTTAGACAAAGTTTTATTGTCTATAAGGTTTAATTTAAAGAGTTTAAATCAATTTATTAAAGTTATAATCTATCTTAGAATTTAAACAAAGTTTATTGTTTAAAAGGATTGATTAATATTAGTCTTTTAATTAAAATAATGTCTTTGATCAAGAAAGTCAAAACCCTAGTTTTGATTGGTCAAAAACAAGATTAGGGTTCATCTAATTAATTTAGGGAACTGATAAAGAAGATGTTAATTTTTTAAGTTCTAAAATTAACAAGATGTATTTAAATATGTATTTATATATATGTATTTAATTTTTCAGAATTTTTAATAATTAGGTAAAATTGAATTTTAAAGGATAAAATAAGTTTATACGTATTTTAATTAGATTAAGTTAAGATACACATGTATAAGCTAGATGTAATATTCTTATTAGAATGTTACAAGTTTATTATAAAATATACATATATACGAATTTTATATATTAAATACAAGATGAATTGGAGCAATTAAAAAGAGCAATGTTATTTTGATCTTTAAAGATAATATTATAATTAGTTATTGTATAAGTTATAATATAATTAAAACTAGAAAGTACAAAGTTATGATTTCATTATAACTAGAAATTGTACAAGTTAAAATTATATGATTAACTAGAAATATACAAAGTTATATATATTAAGATGTATAAAGTTATAAGTTATTATAACTAGATAATTATACAAGTATAGTATAAGTATTTTACAAGTCATGTAATATACTAGATTAATGATCAAGTAAAAATAACAAGAACCTATATTTAACTAGTTCAAGTTAAATATAAGAAAGGTTTAAACAAACTAAGAATTATTATATATAGTCTTTATATAATAAGTTTATTAGTTTCACCAAGTATAAACCGGTGATTGTGTTAGCTTAAGTTTCATCATGGTTGTTGAAGCTAGTGGGAGCTATACAAGAAAATCACAAAGTTTGTAAGTGTTTCGTTAAGACATAAGTTTTGGTCGAATCTAATAAGTCATAAGAAATGTTTAATTTCATTATTAGACATATGGAAAACTAGATGTGTTAAACTATGTTTATGTTTCAAGTTCATGAATCATAAAAGTTTTAAAAGTTTAACATAAGTTTATAAGTTTTTCAAGTAAGATAAAACAAGTAAGTTTTATTCTAGATAAGATTTTTCACAAAATCTAGTAGAACGTTTTGTACACCTCGTTTTAGGTATACATGTAAAATCGTGTAAATTCTTGAAACCATAACTTTTTAAAGAATAGTTCTTAAGTTTTAAAAAGGTGTCTTGTAGAACGCTTCAATTCACAAGTCACACATTTTAAACAAGGATTAAGATTGGAATAAAAGTTTAAGTTTAGTTTAAGACTTAAACAAACCCAAGAAAATCTTAGATCTAAGTACTATCCACCTAATGGAACACCTCACTTGTTAAACGATATTCATATTGTAAGGATAAAGAACCTTAGATATGGATTCAAATCATTGCGAGTGTTAGGGTGCGTAAGGTTCTGTGATAATCGGGAGTCCCGGCGCAGAGCATCGCACTGTCTTAGATGGTCTGATCTACTTTGGTGATAATCGGGAGTCCCGGCCCAAAAAGTACTTGAGTAGAATAAACATACTAGACTTTATTACTAACTTAGAAATGTACAATTAGATTGTACGAAGTTGTAATAAGTTATAAGTCTAAAGATTCTATGACCCCTAGGAATCGTGTCAAGTCTTGATACGATCGGTAAGGATGTTACCTACCAGAAATAGCATGTCTCGTCGGGAAGTGCCCAAACCTTGCGGCGAGAATGTGATATATCGATCCTAGGCCTAAAATATTAATTATGGGTTTATAATATATTTTAGAGAATGTTTATTGATGATTACTAATTAAACTGAGTTTGATTTGTAGATGGCAGCAACAAACACAACGATAACCTACAACAAACTCTCGCGACGTTTCTTTCTAGGAAAGAAAGGAAAGACTGGGTCAAATTTCCTCAATTGGAAGCGTGATTTTAAGATCATGCTCAGACAAGAGAGGGATAGGATTGACCGAGAAAGAAACGTGTTGAAAACCCCTGCCAAGGATGATGAAGAAAACGAACCAGGACAAGCGTTTTATGCTTGTAAGGCGTTCGCTTCTTGCAAAATGGCTGAGGGAGCATCAGTGGGTGCACACGTCATGAGAATGAAAGTGCACGTTGATCACCTTACTAGACTTGGTCACCACATGCCATTGCAGTTCGCAATTGACATGATACTCAACCATTGTCTAATGACTACAAGTCTTTTGTAGCCAACTACAGCAAACGTAATATGGATAATTCCATTCCCGAGCTACAATCTATGCTCGAGGCTGTTGAGTTGAATATTGAGACCAATTCAAAAAGGGGTCGCATAACTAATGGCAGCGATGAGAATGGGCCTGGTGGTAAAGGAAAGGGTAAAACCTATCCTAACCAAGGAGTGCCAAATGGTAAAGGTGTCAAACAAAAGTTCAAGAAGGTTAAGCCTAACACTGCGAGGACCGAGAACCGGTGCTTCAAGTGTGGTGAGGCTGGGCATTGGAAAAGGAATTGTCCAAAGGGTGCAAGTGGTAGTGGAGGAAACGCAAGTTCCTCAGGTAACACAACCACACTTCTTAATCACTTTAAGATACTTGTAAAGTACGTTACGAGTAATCTAACTTTTGCAATCGTTTATTGCAGGAGGAGATGGAAAGTGATAGTGACCGGCATGAGATGGTGATGATCCCACGAGCACCAAGTTTTTTATAATTCAGTATTTTTTGTGGATTCGTTTTAAACAATTTTACTTTATTGTTTGGATAATTTTATTTTTGTTAAAACAAGTTTTATTTTGGTTTTAATTAAATTTCGAATCCATGGTTGAATTATATTGTGTGCATGTGTGATAATTACACTAGTCAAGGTTTATGACTAGATTGTAAGTCAAGTATTTGATTTACTTATATTTCATGTTTTTTTTATATATTTGTTTGATTGTTGTATAAATAATGTCTTGATAGCTCAAGGTATTTAGATACTAGTAATTAGAAAGTTTTTCTAATGAAAGTATTTAAGAGTTTTATGGAAGTATAAAGTTCAAGAGTTATTGAACTTAGTTAAAACATCTTAAGTAATAGTCATTACTTATGATAGAAAGTTTTAAAGTATTAGTATTAATATAGTATGATTATATTATAAGATATACTTTAAGAGTATTATTACAAGTCTTTTATACTTGTAATAAAGGATTTAATGAAGTCATAATTCCCTAATAGGAATGATTGGATATTCGTATAATCCAAGTAAAATGACTTAGACATTAAATGACTCTTAAAAAGGACAAACTATATTAAAGCATTTAAGAATTAAAAGGTATTATTCCAAGTATCTTATACTTGTAATAACTACAATATTTAATCAAGTCATAATTCCCTTATAGGAATAAATGGATATTTAACAAATCCAAGTAGTAACTTTGGCATTAAATAAGATTCTTAAAAGAATACTAATGTGTTTAAGAATTGATAGTATCATTTCAAGTGTTTTATACTTGTTAGATACAGTAATCAATAAAGATCATAATTCCCTAAACAGGAATGTTGGATATTCGGCAAATCCAAATGATGATCTTAATTATTGATAGAATTCTTAAAAGATTAAACTACAAGTTATTGACTAGGTCAAAGTAGTTTAAGAGATGCTTAAGTTCCATAAAAGTAAGTGGGAGCTAAGACTAACGTAATTCATTAAATATGTTGATGAATTCAGTAAGTTAGTAAGACATTAACAACAAGGTTTTACTAAGTCGTTAGCCAAAGAGTTAAGAGAAATAATAAATGATCATTGATTAGATTATTGCAAACCTAATAGCGTGATCACAAGTCTTGTGATTAATTATTGCATATCTAATAGGTTGTTAACCCTTCAGTGGATAACATAGTCATTTAAGGAAATTTCTTTAACTAGTAAGAATATCTACAAATCAAGTAACTAAAAAGGAGCTTTAGTTACAAGGATAATTTTATTAATTCAAGAAACTAAGGAGTTAATTTCCAATCCTCCTATGTTTACCGAATTACATAAAAAGCAAGACTAGAATATGTTCTAGATTGTTGCAAGAACAATATCTAGCAAAGACAAAAGTAATAGTATTCCTAAATACTCGTCTTATGTCTTTAGTTTAATAGAAGTGATTGGTTTAGTGATACAGTTACAATTAAGTTTGTAAAGAATCATTAAGTAATCAACACAAACGAAAGGAATAAGTAAATGGTCCAGTAATAATTCAGTACCAATGTCCAGTGAGGAATAGTACATGAATTAGTATCATTCTTATTCAGACTTTGTATGTTTTACATCATCCATGAATAAAAGTCTATTTATTCAAAAAGATACAAAATCCGTGACTACTCGTCTAGGTGGGAACCTTGATGGGACGTTAACGTCATCGCGATATTTGGTGGCAGATTCGAAGTTCTTCGAAGATAGCTACACAAGTTTTGTGTAAACCAAATATCGATGATATTCTGATGGAGGCTCAACGAATATTGGATTGACCACCGTGACAATACTTCGTGGTTGAAAAGTTCAAAAGTATTGTTCACTAGGATTGTCCTTAAGCCTGAGGTATTTGGTTTAGGATACGATGACTAATGTGCTTTGGTTCAACTCAGACAATTCTGAAATACGTTTGTCATACGAGGCGATACTGGGTACAAAGGAAGTTGTATTTTTAAATCGAAATATACAAGATGGTAATTGCACCTCCTCTTTAGGAGAGATATTTATAGGTCCTTTGACTTGATAAGAAACTGGCAAGTGCACGGCCGTGCCCAAACGAACTGATCTGTTCTTTGTCGTTTATCACAGCAGTTTGAATCAAGAAGTCATAAAATGATTTCGAATACAAGAGTTGATATTTTCTACCATGCTCGTATTCGTTGTCACAAATATCGTGCTGCAAGGGATAAGCCTAACAAACGTTACCCAAGAAGTAAAGACAGAGTTTTTCATAAAACTATAACAAGGGTTACATAAGCTGTTTTTATGGGGTTGGTTACCTACATGCCCATCTAGAAAGGCCATTGAAGCTCGTATCATTAAGACAAAGGTTACAAACTTGCACAAGTGGGAGTCTGAAGGAATTATGTGCACAGTTAGTCAACCTATGATGATACATCCATGCCTACGAAACACTTAAGGGTCACACCGGTGAGTGCATGTAATACGAGCAAGTTATGCAACGATACTGCGAAGAGGAAGGGTTCATAATAGTCATTATGAATCAGTGAAGTATTAAGTTAAGTTTAACTTATTACTAGATTAGTTTAACTAACTAATTAATACAAGTAGTTGTACATTTACTAGTTGAGTAAATATAAGTGCACTACCGAAGTTCTGTCCCTTACGACAATTCTGTCAAGGTTATCCATGATATGATTTAAAGCTATTAAATCATATACTAATTGGATAATATTATTGTGTAAATTATATAAAAGTTATTATATAATTAACTGTTAAAAGTATAAACACATATATATTTCGTGTATATGGGTACCGAAATTATAGTGTGTTAATACTAGACATTTAATAGTTAAGTGCAACAATAATAAAGTAGTTAAAACTATAAGGGATGGAAGTGTAAAAAGGAAGTTTAATTAAGAAGTTAATCTTAATTAAACTAGAAGGGTTTTAAGTGTAAGATATTCTATTGTAAATAGAAGGCTTATGACTAAACCCTAGATGTTGATTTTAAGCCTCTTTACACGAAATCCCTTCCCCCTTTGTTCCCTTCGATCGGCCGATTTCCAACACAAGAACACAAGTCTTGTGTTCTTCGTGTTCTTCATTCGTTCTTCGTGTTCTTCGAGTTTCGAAGATCAAGGATCGTTGCAAGTGATCATCTAGAGGATCGTTCGTCGTGTTCATCATCAGTGGACTTATCTTAAGCATTAACCTAATGTATGCTTCATGGAACACTCTTTCTTCCTCTCCTCTTGTTCGAAGTCGAACCAAGAACCCTAGGGTTCTTGGTAGTAGTCGACGAACACACAAGTATGTGTGTGTTCGAGTTCTTCGAACAAGGTTTCTTTCTTGTTAACCTAATCTAGTTCTCCAACATCCCAATCCTTTAGGGTTTAAGGATTAGGTTTAATCCCAGTTCCGCATTTAGGGATTAAATCAGCTAGTTGGTTTTAACCGGCCAAGAACAAGTTCATGTTCTTGGCCAGTATGGTCGAACCAAGTTTACTAGGAGGTTGACCCAAGTGGTCGATCAGTGTTATGTGAAACCCTACAGATGTGTACTATGATCAATGTTGCAAAAAGCGCTAGGCGCTAGTCGGGCGGTCGACCACCTTCGAGGATTAATCGGCCTAGGCGGGGCCTAGTCGGGGCCTAGGCGGATTGGAATTTTATGTATATATATACTATAAATAATATGTATAGCATAACATAATACTTCAAATTTCAAATATTTCAAGGTTCACATAGTTTGGTGTTGCAAAATAGACAATTAAACATAGTAATTCAAGTACTTAAAACAATATATTAGTTCAAATACTTCAAAGATAAATATTAGATCTTTATGTGTCCTTGTTCGTATGTTTGTGACCCATTTTCCATCGTAATACTTCCTATATATATAAGCAAATAAAAAATATATCGAAAACCTAATTTTAGTCTTAAAAAATTGACTTTTCAGTTGACCATCTAGCTCCGTTTAGAGCCGCCTAGCTCCGCCTAGGGCCGCCTAGAGCCGCCTAGGCCCGCCTAGCGCCTAATTGGCCGATTTGCCCTAAATCCAGGCGGCATATACCCGCCTAGCGCCTAGTCGCCGCCTAGGCGGCCGCCTAGCCCGCTTTTTGCAACACTGACTATGATAGTACAAAAGAAGTTGACTTTCCCTTTACATGTTTGGAGGGACAAACGATGAAGTACTGACAAGTTATCTTCTATTCCAAAATAGAAGATCTTCATCGTTTTCTTCTTCTTTGAGCGGGAAAGGAAAATGTTCAAAGTGTCAAGAACATTTTCCACCAAGTCTTTATCTGTAGCAGGTACCATCAGCTGATTCCACATTCAGCTGAATGGTCTTCTTCGAGTTTCTGTCCTTCGGCCATAAACTACGAATGATCACACTACATGTAGCTGTTGATTTAACTTGATTCCTTGAGCTAAGTACGTACTCAGCTGAAGATTTATGCATATACTTGTATTTCAGCTGAGATACATACTTCAGCTGATTTATTCTTCTTAGCTATTGATCATCAAATCTTATTTACTTAGTCTGGGGACTAACAATAAGCAATTTTAAAAAACATATCTCATGCTTGATTACTACTCCCTCCGTCCCATTTTCATTGTCCACTACAAAAAAACACATAGTTTAAGAAAAGTACATTAATTATATTATGTCACCAATCAAATTTTCTCTTTCCCACTTAAATCTTTTTTGATTGGTTAATATTTAGGAAAGGACAATCTTTGTGGGACAAACTAAAATAATATTATGGACAATAAAAATGGGACGGAGGGAGTATTTACTAGTCATTTTATTTTTCATTTTTATGGAAGACAAAATAAAGAAAATTATTGGTTGTGTGTACAATATTTTATATAAACTGTAATTTTTGTCAAGCTTTTTGTTGATTGTTTGTATTGTTATAGAACATATATTTACTCTCTTATATATACATTCTTTATACAAAATCTACTGTTCATTGTGAACTCAAAACTCAGTTTCGTTTAAAAACCACATTCCGTTTAAATTATTGAAACATGGTCATCGGCAAGGAAAGGGTGGCAGGGTATCACGTGGGGGAAATACAATGTCTAATCATTTAGTGGAAACATTTATATAGATCAACGGTGGACCTAGTATGGTGTACGAGGTTGTCTGTGCAACCCCTGAATTTTTTTCATATAGTGTTAAAAAGTTTTAAATTTTTTTTAGTGTAAGTGACACCCCTGAGAAAAAAATGTGCAACATGGGACACCCCTCAATTTTTTTCTGGGCCCGCCACTGATATAGATATAATTTCTTTTTGACAAAAATCTATTTTTTATTTTCCAAAAACTAATGTTAATCATCTTTTTAAGCATATACTACGTATATGTATATATATAATCTCATTTGTGTATACTATGAAGAATAAATAAAGTTCTCTTATAAATAAAAACATATATTAATTACGAAAGAGACAAAGTAGCAAAAAGATAAAATTTGATAAATAATGGTGAGGAACCGTAACTAATCAAATTTATAAAAATGTGATTCGTCTTTATATTTATCCCGCAGCAACACGCGGAAACTTTATGCTCGTTATAAAACAAATCTTAATGCATGATAACTACTTATTTCTGAGTCGTACTCGAAGCATATCAAACATGTGTTTTTAATGAATTGTGATATACATGCAAAATGTGTACCATGCGTTTGTTCCATAATCAATCAAACTTTATAAACTCAATCAAAGATTGAAGTGGTTATAAATTATTATAAATGGTGTTGACAGTTTTTATCTACTCTTTGTCCCTGTTCGTGTAAGATTTTACAAGTTTCTTTGATATAACCATGGTTATAAAAGATATGCCTTTGACTTCCGTTATGACTTGCCTAGACTTGAAGCTTGACGATATTGTCACTTCATGGTCTAAGTTTTGCACATAAGATTTGTGTATACTGAGTTCGAACTTGATTCACATTTATCCGTAATAAATTGTATTTTTATACATATAAAAAAATGAGTTATATGGGCCAAATATATATAGTTTATTAGTTGTGTAAATGGTTGGGTACACCGAATATGAAGAAAAATACTGATTAACTACATTATAACTACATATTTGTTCTTACAACACGTCTTAAAAAAGTCTTGGTCTCGTCACTACTTCTAAAGCTTGAGACTTACCATGTCATCGCGCCACACTTCACGTTATTTAGAATTTTGATATAAACCAGCTAAAATTCTACTTCCAAATGAATGGTGTCAACCTATTATTATCTTTATTATATATAATGTATTTTGGATTTATTTTTCTTTCCCTAAATAGAAATGTTTAAAATTAATTCATTTCTTTTGTTAACTTGAAAAACGTATAAGAAAAATGCGAACAATATATAAACAATACACTCAAAGATAATTTTTTGGAATAATATTTTTAATGCCACAAAAATTAAAGACAATTCTATCGGAGGGAGAAAAGACAATATAAAGTATATTTTATTTTCATGTGTTGAACGACTAACGTTATAAATGTATAATATGCAACATATTCCTTTTAAACGTGTTGATGTTTATCGTACTCAAGCACACATTTCAAAATCCAATATTTTGTGTAGTAGTACTTCTTTTTATAATAATAAGTTACGATAATATAATATGTACTAGCTTCATAGCCCGCCCGACTGAGCGGACATGCTTCAAGAGATATATTAAAGAAAAATAACAACGAATATTAATACTTTTAAAATGACATAAGAATCCATAGTTGTAATGATAAGTTTGTACAAATTTTGATACATGAATAAATGTTACAGAAATTTTGAATAATTTCTGTTATTTAATGATAATATAAAGGAAGATTCGTATTAGACCAGTATGTTTTGAATTCGTGTTCTGTAAATTTCCGGAATCCATAGAATTTGGAATTACCTTATAAGTTTGTTGTAGGTGTAAATATTTCCGGATTAATTGGGATAAAGATTTGCTTTAAATGAGATTCAAAAGTTAGGAACTTTCCAAATTTTTTAAAAAAAATTCATTAATTGCCCATACCAAATCTGCGTATTTTATGAATTCATTCCTTATATTAAAAAATTTAATATATGATTTTGCTTTAAATGTGTAATATGAAATTTAAAAGATTTGCTTTAAATGTTCTGAATTATTGGTGAAAACGGTTTGTTTAAATGTGTAATATGGAATTTCAAAGATTTGTTTAAAGATTTGTTTAAATTCCGAGTAATTAGTTTGTGAATCTAGGTCGCATGTGAGGTGGCATTGGTAGCCAATGAGATGCTTTAAAGTGATGAGTTAGCAAAGAAAATTCAAATTCAAGCCTCATATATAGAGGAAGATTTAACATATGATTTTGCTTTAAATGTGTAATATGAAATTTAAAAGATTTGCTTAAAGATTTGCTTTAAATGTTCCGAATTATTGGTGAAAACAGTTTGTTTAAATGTGTAATATGGAATTTAAAAGATTTGTTTAAAGATTTGTTTAAATTCCGAATAATTAGTTTGTTAGAGGAAGATTTATTTTGATCCTAGAAAATGAAAAAAAATGTTTTTGTTATAGATTTTAAAGTTAAATATTTATGTAATCTTCGTTTTGTTTTGAAAGGAGAATATGGATCGAGAAAGAAGGTAGCTTATTTAGAGAAATTAAAGAAGCAATTAGGAGCATTGATATAATTAAAACATTTAAGG
This sequence comes from Calendula officinalis, assembly GCA_963853835.1. Classification (NCBI taxonomy): domain Eukaryota; kingdom Viridiplantae; phylum Streptophyta; class Magnoliopsida; order Asterales; family Asteraceae; genus Calendula; species Calendula officinalis. Next base: position 42,775,242 of record OY970826.1, read on the forward strand.
ACACTTAAGGGCATGATTGTCATCCCCCCCCACCCCCCCTTCCCCTCCTATAACAATACACATCGCCCCTTTTGATTTTTGACCTCTTTGTGTGTTTTTCAATGCCCTGCATCATCTTCTTCATATCTCCTTCAAAGCTTTAACAATGGCTTTTTCTAATTAAAACCTTATTTGACTAAGCAGCTCCAAATTGCAGCTCCACATATCCAAACCATACGCAACTCCACATATCCATAACACAGCTCCAGATCACAGTTGCTCCACATCTCCATATGCAATTCCAAATCACATATCCACATCTCCCATTTCAAATAACATCCGCAACTCCATTAATGGCGCATATCCATGTACCGTTTAAAACCCTACATTAGTTGCTCCAATCTCAAATATGTACCAATTTGAACCCTAAATCAGCTAAGAACCCTAAATTAGTTATTGTATGAACCCTAAATCAGCTCCTATATGTACCCCAAGTCAGCTACGAATGAGGGAATCAGATTAAACTCTAGGTAGGTCGCTAATCAGAATCGTTCTTCAACTCTTTTCAATTTCTTCATGTGATTCATGTATTAGCTAAATATTTCTAAATTTTGCTTCAATGGCTACCAAATCTGATTTCAAATTGGATCTAGAACTGCATAATGATGGTAATTTGTTGATTCCAATTCTTTTCTAAATTTCAATAATGTTTAGTTGAATGTTTATGATGATGTGTTTGTGTATGATATGATGAATTAGTCTAACTGAATAATGTTTGTTTATGATATGCTAGTAATCAATATTCAGCTTTGTTTTTGTAGTTTTGTTGATAGACATGTTTAATATGATGAATTATTTTTGTAATTGGTTAATATGCTAAAAATTATTATTCATTATTCTGATTTTGCATTTTCATTCTCACAGTTGCATTTGCATTTTCATTCTCACGGTTGCATTTGTATTTCCATTATACTTGGTTATTCAATAAAAAAATGTATCTCTCTTTCTTATGTTAATGTTGATGGTTTAAAGAAATCCAAAATCACCAACACTAGTGTTGAGTCCATGCTACAAAGTTACTTTTTTGATAGAGTTAAGGAGGCAAGATTCTTTAATGAATTCTTCCCCGATGAGAGTGTAGTTGTTAAATTGTTGCCCCATTACCTGTTGCATTTGCATTTTTATTTTGTAGACTTTTTTGACATTTTAACTGTTTTTCATGTAGCTTGTTTATAATGTTTCTCTGGAGGAATTTACTTGTACATGCAAACAATTGATCCACGTACGTAATATTCGCACTTATCCAGAAAGAAGAAAAAAAGAGTAGAAGATGCAAAGAAAAAACGCAACGAGCAGATGATGCATGCTTTTATTTAGTGGCACATTATTTTTTATTAGTTATGTTTTAAATTCATACTAGATGTAGTTAAACATATTTTGACATTTGCATTTTCATTATATCTAGTTATTACTTAAAATTTCAAATACTCATTTTGCTTCAAATACTATCAGTTTTATTTGCATTTTCATTCTTATAGTTGAATTTCCATTTTCATACTTACAGTTCCATTTGCATTTGCATTTTCATATTTACAGCTTCATTTTCATTTTATTTAATTATTCACTTAAATTTTACATACTGGTTCTGTTTTAAATATTGTCAGTTGCATTTATATTTTCATTTTATGTAGTTATTCTTGAGTTATTAACCAACTTTTTTGAATATTGACATTTACATTTGCATTTACATACTTGTACTTGCATTTGCATTTTCATAATTGCAGTTGTATTTTTATTTTATGTAGTTATTCCTTGAAATTTTACATTTTGTTATTGTTTTATATATTCAGTTGTGTTTGCACTTTCATACTTGCAATTACATTTCACCCTTTTCATTTTATGCACTTATTCTAGAACTTATAAATAATAGTTTTGTTTCAAATACTAGTATTTGTATTACATTTTTCCCCCTTTTTTGCATCTTTATTAAATTTAGTTATTCCTTGAAATTTTAACCAAATTGTTTTAATTAATGATAGTTCAATTTGTATTTTCATACTTACACCTGCAAGTGCATTTGCATTTTCATAATTGCACATGCATTTGCATTTTCATTATATATAGTTTTGTCACAGTTCCTATTTCAGTTTGCCTTTTCATGCATCATCACCACTTGATGAAATTTTATGTACCTTCACTTGTTCTATTTAATATTATAATCAATACAGAGAAAAAAAATCAAATACTAACAATCTAGATTATTTCTGCAACCATCCATCATTCCATATTAATAAAACCAACCAACCTACTACCAATAAGTTCAAAAAAATAATCAACCTCGAAAACACATCCAACCACATAAAAAACAACCAACCACCTAAATCTAACAATCCATACGAACAAAAACCAACAAATGACATTTTATACTTAGAACAACATCCATTTTTTAGTCACTCCTTCATAACTTGTTCATGATTCTCACTAGAGCATCTTCAACATTTTTAATCCTTTCCTCCTACGTAACCCGCACATTCACAATACATAAACACATTCACCATAAAGATCATTGTTTTTTTTTTATTATTATTCAAACAAATTATTAAACTCTCATTTATGAAAATGCGTACATGCCGAAATCTTTTGCATTTTCACAATATTTGGTTGTTTTCATTTTTCATTATTTTCTACAATCAGGAATGCAAATGCAAACACATATACCTTTCCTATTTTATAGTTCACACTTGTTACACACAAATCAGAATCATTTTCAACTTCATACCCACACAAAATAAAAATGCATATAAAAAGATTTATACCTTTCGTCTGCTTCTTCGTTTTTGGTTTCTTCTACCTTTTTTAGTTGCTTTTGTACTACCTTTTGCTTTCCTTTTTGGTCGATTTGGATAACAGAATGGAATACACAAACCAGAAACCTCTTTTCCTTCTACAAGCCAGTTTCAAAATTTCAAATTTTTTAAAATCATTTTAAATACACAAAATACAAATCAACATAATTTCTACAAATCATAGCAACATCAATGATTACCTTCTTGAATTTCAACTATATTGTTTTTCCTTTCATTTTCGACCCAAATATCTTGTCATCATCTTTGATTGTTTTTCTTCTTTTTTTTAGCATCATTATAAACCTTAGATTGCATTGTTCGTGTTTTTGATCTTTTATACATCTTGTAGATGTTAACGCAAGTCTTCAAGTTCCTTTTGATTTACAATCCCTAATGTTAACTGTAACTTATGATGCATATTAGTATTCTTTGGTAATATATCTATAAATTATAGTTAAACCAAGCTAAAACATGCAGATATTGTTTTTCTAAATATCTTTAAGGATAATAATCTTATTGGCACGTGTCTTAGACAATACAAACATTTAAAACAAGCCAATTTTATTAGAATATTAGCAATCACAGAAGAAACAAGAACAATTGATTGAAATCGTCGATTGAAATCACCGATTGTCGTTCGTCGATTGAAATCGCAGAAGAAACAAGAATAATTGAGCTTCAATTTGATGCAAACTTACTCATGGAAGTCTTAAATCAGATGGATCATAACAGGAGGGTTAGATAATCAGAAAATCAAATCTTAAGTGCTGAAATAATCTTCCTAAATGATCATAAAATCAACTAGTATTTTGCCCAAAATTTCATGTAACATAATAGAAACTCGAGCAATACAAAGAGAAACTATTTCCATTCTAACTGAAAACAAGCATACCTCTCCACCATATTGAATCGCCTTCAATTGTGACAAAGAGTCGGAGATTTGTCTCCTTCGTTCGTCGATTGAATCCCTATATTGCCGATTAGTCTCCATCTTTCGTCAATTGAAACCTTATATTGCTTTCATCGATTGATAAAAAGACAGAAAATCGCTACTTCATTCTTCCCATTTGAGTCTCTGATTGAAACCTTGTCAATTGAAATCACCGTGTGTGAGACCTGGGTATGTGTTGCTTAGGTGAGAGACGATTGTTTGAAACCCTAATTATCGTTTGAAATCATACCCTTCGACTGTCTGATTGTAAATGTTGCTGGTATTTTTTACAATTGTACCCTTTTAGCCTATTTTTTAATCTATACCCCATCCTATGCGTGTCTTTTTAAATACCATCATCAGGTCCCTTCAACTCTTGATCTAAGGGCTGCAATTAGTTCTCTATATTCTTTAACAAATAAAGGTTTTCTATGGATCCACACCCTTGAAAGGATATATGCAAATATAATTAGTTTTTTGCTTTTCAATCTTTGAAGGATTTTATTGAAATATAATTCGATTTTTTATATACTTTTGCTGCACATAACAACATGAATCAGGGGCGGAATTGGTATAGAGCACACGGTTGCACGTGCTACTACTCGAAAAAAATTCGGTACGGTAAATTTTTGGGATTTTTTTATTGTTATAATATTTTAAATACATTAATATATATCCGAAAAGGCGAAATAAGACACATCTTTGTACTAGCGCAGCTGGCTAACACTCCTTGTATCCATGTAAGGAGGTCATGTGTTCGAATCTTGTTATTGCTAATTTTTTAAATCAATTTTTTTCCCTTTCTAAGTTCTATATATTACAAGGGTTTTTCTTTCTCAGCCCATATATTTCAATTCTTTTCTTTTTTTACCTTATGCATTTCAAAAAAAATTCTTTAGTTCAAACATTTCAAATCATTTTCCTTTATTTTCCTTATTCAATAATTTTATAAACCAAAATTTTTATAGATTAAAAACTTATTCAATATCTCAAACCAATCTTTAAAAAAAAAAACTCTAACTATTAGTTAATAGTAACACCCAGAGACAATCCTAATATTTGAACCAAATAAAAAAACATAAAGTGTGTATTTTAGATTTTGTAATATGTTTATAAAATTAATAATTCTTTTGTAGGTTAATGCAATATATTCTTGAAGATTTGTTGGTGTATGTAACTAAAAAGGGTGATATGTAATATAACTTTTTTTGTACTAAATTTGTTTTTGTTTCTGGACGTTGCCACTCGGTTCCCACTAGAGGTCACAGTCCCCTTAATCCCGCTTTTTTTTATTATCACAAGGGTGCTACCGCTGGTGAAAGTTTCTAATTCCGCCCCTGACATGAATCATCTACTCATACAAAAAGAGTAGGAGAATCTCTACAAAATATTTAAGTACTAAAAAAAACCTTTGATATTATTAAATTATTTCTGTATTGTAAAAATTAAATTGTCAATAAAATTGGGCAAAGCAATTAAGCAAAGGGTATGCCCACAGCCCCACACAGGTGATGAAATATTCAAGAACGGGCAGTATAACAATTAAGTTGTTTAACTTTATTATACAAATATGTATTTTCTGCATCAATAAGAATTTATGTAACATGATACAAAAGGAGGAGTATGTGCTTACTCTTCATAACATAATATGTTTGTAAGAATACATGTCATGTTTATAAACTAAGAAAAACATTTTTTCATGAACAATTAATCAATAGTAATAATTTCTCTAAGAAGTATTATTATACAATACATGTATATAACTACTTTAAGAATTAAAAAAACGATATGTATCTTTGAAAGATCATGAGACTTGGTGTAGTGGTGATCAAACTCATGTTTAGTCACAGATGTCATGTCGGTGTGACATAAATTTTCTCTCTTCAAATCAAACCAAAAGCAAAATAGGGGGTGGGGGGCTGGTTGTGCTACTTGTCAGGAGGAGGACACATTGTGGACAAGGCGACCAACAGAGACTGAGTGGGTGCGCCACACCACTGCGTTCAGTATAAAATTATTATACTTCCTCCGTATCAAAACAAGTGATACAAATTGGCTTACACATATTTTGAGGTAAAAGACTAAAGTAGATGTTAAAATAGATTAAAGTACATAGTTAGTGGAGAATGGGTCCCACTTTTCTTGAATAAAGTGACATTAATGAGTTTTAAAGATAAAAGTAAGGGCATAAGGGTAATTTCACTTTATTAAAGTGGATAGTTAGTTGGTATGGGTCCCACTATTTTTACCAAATAAGGAAAGTTTTCAAAGTGTGTCACTTATTTTGATACATTCCAAAATGGAAAATGTGTCACTTATTTTGATACGGAAGTATAATTGTATAATATTATAACACGTTTCTATCACACTATGACATTAATACTCCTTTTGAGCATGTGAGGTGGTTGATCTTATAGCGCCCCCAACAAATTTAAAATGTAGAAAATTTTACATTTATTATACTTTTAGCATTATTTTATGGAAAAAAAATATAAAAGTGAGAAAAAGGAAAACTGAAAAAACTATAAGAAAAGCATGCTATTATTTTAGAGCATAAGTCAATTACGACCACCTCGCACAGAAATAAAAAACAATCTAACACAACATCAACATCAATAGTAGGGAGGAGTAACCGTGACTGAATATTGAAACCGAATTGATCCTATACGTATAACGTACCAAATGAAGGGATACAAAACTTAGTACCTGATATAATTCACTAATCATGTCAAGATGTTGGACCGTAACATGGTCGCGCTACAACATGGGTAATCCAAACATGTCCCTGTGTAAATTGATTATCAAAACGGGTTTGACTAGTCAAAGTGATTAAATCTCTACAATATATAATAGAGGAATACCTTTCTACATTTAGCAGGTCTTAAAACAGGCCTGCCATTTCTAGAAGGTCTTAAACCCACATCATAATTGAAAAAAAAAAGTTTTTAACAGGTTTCGAACTTGGGCTCTCTAGAAAGACAATAATGAACCTTACGACTACACCACATCAAATATTTGGTACACAAACCAAAACACTAACCCACTATGCTTTGAATATGCGGACGGAAATCATTAAAACCATTAAAAATTATACGATTTTTTACTTTTATTTTTAGAAAGCCTTAAATACCATAATCAGTTATGGTCATTTAAACGTTTATGGTCATTTAAACGTTTATTTGTTTCCTATTAAAACGTACATTTTAACATCAATTTCCTATTAAAACATGCGTTTTAAAATAACCGTGAGAGATAATTTGAAAGACATTCTAAAAGACAATTGTAAACGGCTTTTCATGTTTTGCGTTTTAAATTTGGCATTCTAAAACGAATTTCCTATTAAAACATGTGTTTTTTCCCAATAGTTTTAGCCACCAATTTGAAAGGCAAAACATGCGGGTTTTTTTTCAATTAATCCACACACCAACATGGTACCTCCACCACCCTTAAAATCTGTTTTACCACCACGCCACATATCATAGTAGTATTTGGTTTATTACCCAAAACCTCTTAATGGCTATTATCTCTATCTCTACTATATATAATAGATGAATGCCTTTCTACATTTAGCAGGTCTTAAAACAGGCTTGCCATTTCTGAAAGGTCTTAAACCCACATCATAATTGAAAAAAAAGCTTTTAACAGGTTTCGAACTTGGGCTCTCTAGAAACACATTTATGAACCTTCAAACTACACCACATCAAATATTTGGTACACAAACCAAAGCACTAACCCACTATGCTTTGAATGTGTAGACGGAAATCATTGAAACCATTAAAAATTATACGTTTTTTTTTACTTTAATTTTTAGAAAAGCCTTAAATACCATAATCAGTTATGGTCATTTAAACGTTTATGGTCATTTAAATGTTTATTTGTTTCCTATTAAAACGTACGTTTTAACATCAATTTCCTATTAAAACATGCGTATTAAAATAACAGTGAGAGATAATTTGAAAGACATTCTAAAAGACAATTGTAAACGGCTTTTCATGTTTTGCGTTTTAAAATTGGCATTCTAAAACGAATTTCCTATTAAAACATGCGTTTTTTCCCAATAGTTTTAGCCACCAATTTGAAAGGCAAAACATGCGGGTTTTTTTCAATTAATCCACACACCAACATGGGACCTCCACCACCCTTAAAATCTGTTTTACCACCACGCCACATATCATAGTAGTATTTGATTTAATACCCGAAACCTCTTAATGGCTATTATTCTACCGACTTTTACAATATTTAATGGGCGAATGCCCTTCCACTTTTAATATTTTTTAATCTCTTCCTGCATATTTAATAAAAAAAGGTTAGTAGAAGATAAAATTTCGGAATCTATAATTTAAGAATTAATTTTTTACAGTTAGTTTTTTGCTCCTGCGTTTTTAAAAGCAAATGCCACATGTTTCATTTAAAATATTAATTTTGTCCTCAAATCAAAATTAACCGACACGAAAATGTATCTGTAATTTTTTTTAAACTTCCATGTAAATAGTGCAACTCCTTTAAATTTAGGAAATGCCAATCTTCCTGCATATTTAATGTAAAACGGTTACTAGAAGATAATAACGGGTTGTCATAAGAATGATTCTAGAGAAACAAATTAATTAGGAAGAACCGTTACAATACCCATAATTAACCCTATTCAATGCCCATGATCAACCATGGTCAGTTTTCCAATTTGGAAATGCTTCTCAGTTTAGATTAAGACCACAAAATAATCAGAATCAGTTTATAAAATCTATATATAATACACGTACCTATTCACGAAATTACACAATTTTCCTGTCTTCTGTTTGGCCTTCAAGCAATTGGTATCAACTTATCCTCACCAAGCTGCAACATTGTCCCTAAAAACGGTATGACTATTCATCTACTATTATGTGTACATTTTTTTTATTAGTTTTTGTTATCACACAATATATAATTATCTCATATTATTTCCAGATTGCACCGTATGCAGGGCAGACACTAATATTTACTGCATTTATGTTACATACTACTGTTTTAAAGATTTGATAAAACAAATATATATAAATAGTTTCTGGAAAATACAAAGAATAAACTGTTGTTGAAATACAATGTGTGTGTGTTCGCAGAAAAATAAATACCCGAAATTTACGGGAGTAAATGGCCAAAAACTTTTCCTAAAAGTGCAGAAACATAACACATGTCGGTTTCTCATACTTTCAATTTATTTAACCCAGCTACTTATTATTTATGTTTTTTTATTTTAATTTCCATATTTTTGGGAGAAATAACCTTCCGTATAAAACGATGAAGTACAAGTACTTATAATATTAAATTTGTTCTTAAAGATAACCATAAGGGGATATGGATAAACGAGCAAAACACCTTAATTCAACAAGTTTATCCTTATGACCATTATAGCAGCAATTATGATTATGCAACACCACTGAGACAATTTGGTATAAAATTTTTAGGCTCTGCATTAATACTTATGACCATGATTATGCAACACCGTGAAATGCTATATAGTAAGACAATTTATTATGCAACACCACGAATTGGTAACCAAATTTATACTTATGATCATTTTTTTTTAATTTTTGAATTTGTTAAATTTGAATCCAATTTAAATACATACTGATTTTAAAAAAATCCATATTTAATCATCATAGAAGATCAAAAGATACATAGATAATGAACCTTCTTCCATAAATTTACATTTTTATCAAACTACATTCAACAATTAAATACATATAACCCGTAAAATTTCTGAAACTTACAAATTAACACACATGTCCAGATTTCTAAATGTTATTGTATCCAAACATTTTTTATTAGTAATTATCTTTTACATGCCTTTATTCATATAAACCAATCTACTAAGTCAATCACTCCACAATTACGGCTAAAATCATGTGAAAAACTAATGCATATTAGATTCGGTCAAAGGTCATGGTGTAGTAACTGAAATTTACAGAATAAGTAAATTATGCACTACCCAAATTCTATGACCTTTATAAAAAACGGACCCACTTCTGTTGACCTTCTAATAGGAACATAAAGTGAAGATTTAAGAGAGTTACCGGAGTGCAACGTTCAGTTACAAATCTGTAAGTAAATCTTTAGTGAGTTATTATGTTTAACACGAAATTGAGAAATAGTTTTTAATTTTTTTAACATACCGAATATATGTGAATAAGAAGTAAAGGCCCCTTGAACGACCTGTAGACAACTGCAATGACGAAGGATCGTTGTGTCTCTAAGTAGGTTCTTAGCCGAAACTCTGTTGCGTCGGAGTTTTTCTGTACAAGGCCGGATTGAAGAAGTGCGGCAACTGGTAAAATCTAGGGTTTCAACCCATGTATGAATACCTCTAATCGGGACCCAATAGGGAAGACATAACCGGACCATGATTTAATTTACTGGTGCAAAGTTTTTGCCATTTGACCCGCCTTTATTTAGTCCGAACATCTTTAAATTGGGCCTGCTTATTGGACTGACAATATCACTGTGTCACTAGAAAGAAAAAAAAACCAGATAAGAGAAGTTATTGAATTTAATTTAAAACACTTAAATGTTTCGACTACTTATTTAGTTACAAAAAAATAAAATTGATGTACACATTGGAGATGCTTAGGTGCTGTTTGTTTTTTTAGAGCAAAAAGATCTGTTGTCTGCGGACCACATCTGCCAACTGCTGCAGCTTCTGGGTGGACCAAAGGTCTGTAGTCTGCAAGAAAGCTGTTGTTTTTTTTACATCTGTAGACTTGCTCAAATAAATCAAAATTGAATATATCCTATGTCTAACAACATTAAAATAATCAATATAACAATATAGTATGTTGTTTGGAGGATATGTGTTTTTTTAGGTTTGGATGACCCAAGAAGCTAATGCCTAAAGCTTCTTGGAGAAGACCTTCTGCAGACATAAAAAGATCTGCGAGCTTCCAAAAAACAAACATCCGCGGGAGGTTTTTTCTGTGCGTGGTCTGCGCCGCGAAGACAAAAGACCTCAGGAATACCTTTTGTCAGAAAACAAACAGCACCTTAGTTTACATTTCCCCTATAAATTTTGTCCCACAAAAAAGTTTACATTTCTCAAATATGAGGGACCACTTAATAACATACTATTATTTTCATGCACTTTACCACTAACTTTCTCCTAAAAGCACTTTCTTTTTCCAAATAACCTTATATTTTAATCAAAAATATTACAAAAGACTAGGGCTGTCAAATCGTGCTATCATTTCGTGTTTCTGGATAACACGACACGACACGAATTCGTTCAACACGAAAACGCCACGAAGTCGTGTTTTATTATGCTAACACGAACACGAACACGACACGATTAAAAAAACGATAAACATGATAAACAAGACAACCACGACAAACACTAAATAAATAACAAAAATAATAAATTTCTTACTTATTACGTGCTAAAAACACGACAAACACGAAAAAACACGACTAAATCATAACTATCGTGTCAATTTCGTGTTAATCTCTGAACACGAGCACGACACGACATGACTTCGTGTTTGTTTTACACAACACGAACACGACACGAACACGAGTTCGAATTTCAATTTCGTTCCAATTTCGTTTCGTTTCGTGTAATTTTGTCATGTCGTGTCAGGTTTTGACAGCCCTACAAAAGACCCACCACTAACTATCACCTAAGTACTTGTGCCCAAAAGAAATGTAAACTTCTTTGAGGGACGAAAGGAGTACTCCGTATTATTTTATAATAGTAAAGTTATCGACCAAATACATTTTGTTAATGATTTCAGTTGAAAAACATTTTTTTTGGGAAATTCCTTTCTAGATTGAGGTTGCTCGCTATTGAACACCATTACAAGATATTACATGTCTTTCTCTAATATTTTCCTTTTCTTTTTCAAGATGGACGTGCCACCACATGTACCACGTCCTCCAACCTTGGGTGAAATCCACCCAGCCACGCCTACCGCTCATACCTCTATCTCCCTCTGAAGCCGACATGTTTCCTTTCAAGTTGAAAAGAAAACAGTTTCCGGTTAGGCTAAGCTAAGTTTTGCGATGACAATCAACAAAGCCCAATGAAAGACAATTCCAAACATGGGCGTTTATCTGCCGGAATCGGTGTTCTCGCATGGGCAACGCCCTTTCAAGAGGAATTTCACTCGACAATACAAAAGTATTGGTAACTCCAGCAAAAAAAATTAATCTCGACGGAGTTTATACAGCAAACGTGGTGTATCGAGAGGTTTTACATGATGAGTAACACACATAAACAGATATTTTTTCCCCCGTATTTTACACTTAATTAGGTTTATTGTTTTATCTCTGTTTTATACACATTTTTCATGATTATGTATTGTATTCGTTATAAAAATATGTAACCAATGAACTTTTAATCGTCAGGAATATATAGTTAGCAGCCGCCGCATCGCGCGAGTTTTAGCCTAGTAACAAGAAACGCTTAAACAAATGACGAGTTTCAGGTTGAATCTATAATTAAGTGGTTGTTTGTGTGCAATGGCGAATAAAAAAAAACAACTGAGAGATATCACCGGTTATACATTTTTTTAAACGTCTTGTATCCTCTACACTAACAATTAAAACTTAAAATTTTTAAAATTACTTGTGCCATCTTTTTATGATCCTAAAACGTTGGCTTTAACACCAATCCATTTAGTTTATGTATAAAATAAAATTAGAAAAAAAACCTACTGTGTGCCATGTTCATCTTAAAGGAAATGTTATTATTAATTGACTTCTAGGCTAAAATAGTAACATGATAAATGATATCATTTTTTTTTGTTAAATTCAAAGTAAGTAATATATTTTGATAATTTATTTTATTTGAAAAGTTAGTGAGACTCACACACATTAATTATCACATTTAATACGATAAAATAATTTATTTATCATTATTTTTACTTTTAAATAACATTAACTTTACTTTAAACAAAAGATATAGGCACTCATAAGTATCCAATTTAATCTAATTTAATTTTCGTTATAATATTTTGTTTCAAAAATCATAAAATTAACAATGCATCACTCAATCTTAATCAGAGGAAATGAATTGTTTCCTACTAAATTTTCTATCTAAACTAGTTAATATAAATGCTTAAATTAAATGAAAATTTAAGAAAGAGAATAGTTAATTCTACATATTTATCATTTTATAGATCTCATATGAAAATTTAGTAGGAATAAATATAAATTTTCAAAATAAAATCAAATTTAACAAAAGGCCATCCACGTCAGCGGTGGGTGCCATGATGGCGGAGTCTTTGAGGTCACCTTCAGTAGCTGCCGCATTTCTCATTTGACTATCTTGGACTATGCCACATCAGACCCCACAACATACATCCATGAAGTTTAGTGACAGGATATTACTCTAAAATATTCATATTCCATACTCCATACTCCATACTATTAATAAACATCCTAACTTTTTATGTTTTTTAAATGTTAGATTTGCTTTTTATTACTATTGAACTAATACCAGATCCAAAGTTATATTTTATATAACATGTCTTATGAATACTTTATAAGTAATAAATTTCATTTTTTATCAATGGTGTAGGCAAATTGAAAATAATTTAGTTGTTATGTAACAATTAAGTTACCTTTATCTTCTGTCTATTCTGAAAAGTTGTTAAAACCGGACGAATTAGAATACTTTTTTCGCTTGAGAGCCATATAAAAATTTTTTTTTTTCTAACTTAACACACAAATGGATTAAACCTAGTTATTGTCAATTAACTTTTACAAGACAAATATAAGCATACTTCTAACTTACTATATGATTCATGAGAAAATCCAACGATAAATACACTTTTATTATTCATTTTGTCATGATTAGAATCAGGGTGTCAAATTTGTACCGAACAAAACCAACCAACATGCTACTAACCCTACAAATTAAAGTTGGTAGCAAATATGTTGGTAGCCAACATGTTTGGTTGGTAGTACCGTACCAATCGAATATTCATGGTACGGTAATGGTACAAATATTTAAATACCATGGTCAGCGGCGGTACCAAGATTATATCTAAGAGGGGGCAAAGTTTTCTAGTGTATGTCGGGTGAATCTTCGAGTTGAACTTTTATTCCATGTCAAATCGTTAACCGAACTAAACGTTAAACCTAATTTATTGTGGTTTGTGTTGGATCCCAACAACACAAACGTGTTGTGTTATGACCGAGTAATGAAGATAAGATAAACAACACACAAGATTTCAATGATTAAGAGTTTATTAAAACAACTTAATACAATACAAAGTTTGCGGAAATAGATAGTACACACTAACTAAAACTTTCTGCTTGAAATGACACTTTTGTTTGCTCAAACTAGAAGACTATGCAAGGAGAGTTTTATATCAGCTGATACAGATAGCTGATATTCAATGCCCGAGTAATAACTATGGAGAGGTTAATACCAGACAATAACAACTCTCAGAGAATGTTCTTGTACTATGAATTCTAAAAGGTGTGTGTAAATGCAAGCATTTACGTCTCTATATATAGCCCAAGATCCGTGTTCCTTTGTCCACAAGATACTCGACGTGTAAACATATCATTCGTCGATGTGGACTTGTCCACGGAAACATTTAATGCTCTTGCATATGTTGTAGTCCCAAGTGTACTTTGTGTCAACTCCTTTTGCTACCTTTTCTAGACGCACAGTGAAAAAGTGTACTATGATAGTACAAAAGTAGTTGACTTTCCGTTTACATGCTTGGAGGGACAAACGATGATGTACTGATACAATATCTTCTATTCCAAAATAGAAGATCCTCATCGTTTTCTTCTTCTTTGAGCGGGAAACGGAAATGTTCAAAGCGTCAAGAACATTTCCACTAAATCTTCATCTGCAGCAGGTATCATCAGCTGATTCCACAATCAGCTGGATGATCTTCTTCTTGTCTTTGTCCTTTGGCCATAGACTTCGAATGAACACTCTTCTATAGTTGCTGATTTGACTTGTTTTCCTAGAGCTAAGTACGTACTCAGCTCAAGGTTTATTGCATATACTTGCTTCAGCTGAGATACATACTTCAGCTGATATTTATTCTTCTTAGCTATCGATCATCAAATCTTATTTACTTAGTCTAGGGACTAACAATCTCCCCCTATTTGATGCAATCGGATAGCTGTATAAGTATGAACCTGTAATGATTCAGCTGTTGGGATCAGCTGAATATTTATGTGCTTTGACCCTTTGGGTTCTTTTGTATCTTTTTACAATTTGTTTACAAGTATATTACAAAATTTGATTTTCTATTAAATGAAGCTGAAAAGTACAAGAAAATAAAAAAAAAAAACAAAATTTCAATGTTTAGGGCATAGTTTCCTTAGTGATATTGTGATACAGTGAGCTGATTGCTGAGTCGATTAATTTCTTCACTTGTCTTCCCTCTTCAGTGGAGGAACTTAGCGACTTGTGATAGATCAAAAGTTGATCAATATCACACATATATAGCTCATCAGCCATTTGAAAGCAAGGTACCTTCTTCTCCAGATAGCAAAAGCCGAGATAGGTTCTTTCACGATCAGCCCAGGGACAAAGTTTACTCCCATGGGGACAACTTTTGTGATAATGAGTCTTGGACGTTTTGCATATATGATAGAAGACCCAATATCAAGTGTTCTGGAGTCAGCAAAGGGGTCAGGAAGAACGGACTTACGTTTTTCCCTTCTTGCTGAGGAGCCTTCACCAGCAGGTTCTCTGACAACAACTTCTTGTGAGTCAAGCAATTCAGCTGGTATGCGATTTGCCAACTCAGGAGCGGTTCTCCTGATATTGTCGCATAAAGTCTTGAAGATGAAAATTGCGACTTTGATCTCACTTTGCAGATCTGTTATAGTATAACGGTTGTGCAGATCTGGAAGCTGCTAGTACTCATTCCACTCAGCATAGTTGAGGTGAGTGCTGATTTTGTTCAGAGGAATCCTTTCAGCAGCAATATATCCTCCAGCTCTAGTTATTTTTACTTCTGGTGGGGAGTTGGAAGAGGACTTGGGGGCCCTTACGCTGGTGATTTTTGCTTCCTGCCTACGATGGTAAAGAACTTTTTTGAACAACCTAATGTTCTCAGTTCTTTGTGCCTCAGCTTTTTGATACAGCTCTTCGTGAGTCTTTCTTTGAAGGGCAATAACTGCATCAAGATCAGCTGTGGTTCCAGCTTCCTTTAAAATGAGAGCTTTAACCGCGGAAGAGGTAGGCTCCCCCTCAGCAGGTTGAGGAATCTCTTGTATAATAGGCTGAGGGATTTAGAATTGCGGGGCTTGGACTTGTAAGCCAAGAAAATATGTTAATTCACCCATCATACTCATCTCATACTTTGTAGACATAAGTTTTGAAAAACGTCTACAAAGTTTTTCATCAGTAGCACCAAAAATTATGTCATCCACATAAATTTGAACAAGAATGATATCACCTTTGATTTTGCGAATGAATAAGGTTTTATCAATCTTTCCCCTGGTGAAATCATTTGCTATGAGGAATGTGGAGAGTGTGTCATACGATGCACGATGAGCCTGTTTCAACCCATACAACGCCTTATCCAATTTAAACACATAGTCTAAATACTTAGGATTTTCAAACCCTGGTGGTTGCTTAACATACACTTCCTCTTGCAGCTTTCCATTTAGAAATGCACTCTTCACATCCATCTGAAAAACTATGAAGTTCTTGTAAGCAGCATAGGCTAGAAATATTCTAATAGCCTCAAGCCTAGCTACTGGAGCAAATGTTTCATCGAAATCGATTCCTTCCTCTTGTCTATATCCTTGAGCAACAAGTCTAGCTTTGTTGCGAATAACAACTCCTTCTTCATCCATCTTGTTCCTAAATACCCATTTAGTACCAATTATAGTCTTTCCAGCTGGTGGAGGAACCAGCTGCCATACTTTGTTGACCTCGAATTGGTTAAGTTCTTCCTGCATCGCTTGAATCCAGCTCGAGTCTTCTAAAGCAGTTTTAATACTCTTCGGTTCTTCAGCTGCTAAGAAGCACGGCCAAAAAAATAGATTGCAAGATGCTTTACTTCTTGTGACCACTCCTTGTTGTGGATCTCCAATGATTAGATCAATTGGATGTTCTGAGGTCCACTTAGATTGAGGAGCGGCTGTAGAATAGGAAGATTCAGCAGAGTTGGATCCTTGTTGAGCGGCTGACTGCTCAACAGGATGATTAACTTCATTTTGAACAGATCTTCTTGAAGTATGAAGAGGTGGCTAAGAGATAGCCTTTGATGATGCTCTAGCTGTTGTAATTTCTTGTTGAACAGCTGCGATATCTATAAGATATGTAGGAGCATCATGGAATGTCTCATCTGATTCATTTATGGGAACATCAAAGAGGTTTAAAGCATCAGAAAATTCTTCAGCTGCATCATCAGAAGATGGTTCAGCTGATCTCTGAAATGCATCAGATGAGTCAGCAGAGGTGGGATTTAAGGCCTTTGAGTGTTCTTCAAAAGTAACATTTATGGACTCTTCCAAAGTTTGTCTTCTTTTGTTGAGGACTCTGTATGCCTTGGATATAGTGGAGTATCCCAAGAAAATGGCTTCATCAGCTTTGGAATCAAACTTGCTTAGCTGATCTCGTGTGTTTAACACAAAACACACACACCCAAACACATGAAAGAAACCAATGAAGGGTTTCCTTTGACAGAATATCTCATAAGAAGTTTTCTTGTGTCTCTTCACGTAGTGAGACCTGTTTTGAGTAAAACACGTTGTGTTAACAGCTTCTGCCCAAAATTGCTTAGGCATGTTTGACTCAGCAAGCATCATTCTTGCAGCTTCTATTAGGGTTATGTTTCTTCTCTCAGCAACACCATCTTGTTGAGGTGTTCTAGCAGCTGAGAAATTTTGGGAGATCCCAACATCTGAACAGAAGTCTTCCAAAGTCTTGTTTCTGAATTCAGTACCATTGTCTGATCTCAGCATCTTGAATCTAGACCCGTTTTGAAGTTCCATCCTTTTGATGAACTTGATAATTTCATCACCTTGTCACTCTTGTGACGAAGAAATATGACCCAAGTATATCGCGAATATTCATCAACGATAACAAGAGTATATTTCTTTCCACATAAACTTTCAGTACTCATGGGACCAAAGAGATCCATATGGAGCATGTGAAGGCAGCTATCGATGGAAAAATATTGCTTTGATTTGAAAGAGCTTTTATGTTGTTTACCTTGTTCACAAGCTGAACAAAGTTTATCTTTTTCATACTTGATTTGTGGTAGACCATTCACCAGCTGACCCCGAGCCAGCTTCGATATGTTTTTGAAGTTCAGGTGAGATAGCCTTTTATGCCACAACCAATTCAGCTCTTCAGTAGAATGGGAGAATAGACAAACTTCTTGATTTTGAGGATTCATGTCAAGTGTATAAACATTCTTGGTTCTTGGAGCAATTAATACAACTTTTCCACTTTTATCCGTCACCTTTCCTCTGTATTCATTAAAGTTCACTGAGAACTTTGCATCACAAAGTTGGCTAATGCTGATTAAATTATGTTTCAGCCTATTCACATAACCAACTCTTGTGATTTTTACGGATCCATTTGAAATGGTTCCATATCCTTCAGTTGAACCTCTACCATTATCACCAAAATTTGTCGGAGGACCAGCACAAACTTCAAACTTTTCCAGCAGGGATTTGTATCCAGTCATATATCTTGAGCAACCACTGTCTAAGTACCAGACATGTTTGCTTTCATCACCCTGCACATATATTAAAAGAGTTAGTTCTTTTTGGGAACCCACACTTCTGTGGGTCCTTGTGACTTCCCGCTGGAACTCACAGAGGTTGGTTTTTCAGAAGGCTCACATGCTGAGGTTGGGGAAGGTCTCAGGAAAGTGCTGTCACATTCACTTGCCATATGCCCACGATCTCCACACTTGTAACATTTTCTATTTCTTTGAAGTGGAGTAGAGGGCGAGGCATTAGGTTTGGGAACTGGACCCAAAATCCCTTTCATTTTTCAGATTATCAGAGATAGTCAGAGTTTGAACTAGTGATGTCAGCTTGCTGACCTTTCCTTTCAGCCGTTTGACAGACACAGTTGAAGAAGGACTAGGAGTGTTTTTAGAGACACTCTTACCTTTGTTCTTTGCAGCTCGAGTACGAACTCCAACTGGCTCACCCTTGGAGGGTGTAAGAACCGTTTTCTTTCCAGCTGTTTTGCTAGTGTTCTGCTTAGGTCTAGCAGAGGTAACAGCTGGTGCTGAACCCAAGATAGATTTTCTTGGTTCAACAATTACTACAGTGGGTGTCCAAACTACCATGGCAGAGGATTCAGCTGATGACTCTTCACCAGTAGCTTCTCAAGGATCTTCTGAGGACATCTCAGTACCAAAGGTTTTGGCAGAGTTAACAAAGGAACCAAAAACCAACTCTTCAACTGGCACAGAAGCATCAACTGACGAGTAGTACAGATCATCTGTACTGCTATCAGGTACAGCAGCTGCAGCAAGGAAGTCCCCTCCTAGTACAGCTTGTACTTGACTAGGAATTTGTGAGTTAACACATTCACTCACACGTTTGGATGAACGAGACCAAGATTTATAAATCTTTTTAATTGCTTCAAGTTCTTTAACTTTCTCATTAAGATCATGTTGAAGAACTGAGTTTATAAATTTTGTTTCAGAAAGTTCTTCTTTTAAAATTTTGTGATCAATTAATCATTCTTTTAAAAATGCATTTTCACGTAGAATAGCACTATGTTTATCCAAACACTCACCTTTCAGCTGATCAATGAAGTGTAAGTCACAAATAATAGAATTAACAATATCTTTGGCTTTAGTAACCTCAGCAGAGATTAGAGAGGTTACATTTTATGTACTATGTTGACCCATTGATAAGAACTAGCATCATCAGTTGTGATACTTTCATCATCATCAGCACGAGCCATCAAACACATTGTGGCCATTGGTTCATCATCACCGGATGAGCTGTCACCTGAGTCAGCCCAGTCGTGAGTTTCAGCTACTAGACCCTTGTCAGCAACTTTGCCTTCAAGTTCCTTCTTTTCTTCTAGGATCTTTTTGACGAAGGCTTGTATCTTTTTGTATTTTTCTTCAATGGACTCACCAGTTGAAGATGATGAGCTTGCTTTCTTCTGCTTGCAGTCGTTAGCATAGTGTCCCTTCTTGTTACAGTTGTAGCATGTTATCTTAGAGATGTCAGGTGTACTTCCAGAGGGTCTGGAAGAAGCAGTTGACCAGATAGATCTGCTACTTGAGCCTTTAGCTGAGGAGCCAGATTTGCCTATAAATTTTTTTCTGTTTTTGATAAGTAAGGCAAGCTCAGATATAAGGGCATCATTGTCTTCGTCTTCATCGCCCTCTTCGATGCTGACTTCAGGCATGTTGAACAAACCAACAGCTGAAGTGTTGTCAGCTTCATCATCTGAAGGTGGATATTCAATTCTGTTGGGTTTGTTTAGAGAAACAAGAGCAGTTGAAGATCCAGCGGGACTCACTTTAGAGTCTTTTGGAGGTTGAAGTTTTTTGAGTACAGTTCTCTCATGGCTTAGGAACATACCATAGAGAGAGGAAAGAGTATAATCTTTTAAGGTAGGAGATGTACTCATTAAAGTTATGATGGTAGCCCATTTAGAGGGTAGGGCTGCCATAAACTTACACATTTTGGACATGTCGTCCTTATCAACTCCATGAGACTTCAGCTCGTTTAACAGAATGTTGTAATGATTGAAAGTTTGAGCTATTGTCTTACTAGGCTTGGCTTTAAACAGCTCGTAGTCATGGATGAGCATGTTTTTGTTATGTTCACGCACAACAGATGTGCCTTCATAAACTTCATCTAGCCTGTCCCACATCTCTTTAACTGAGTCACAAAATTGTACATTGTGATATAGTTCATCACCAACTGCTTGAAAAAGCATAGCCCTTCCTTTATTCTCAAGATGAACAAGACGTTTTTCAGCGTCCGTTCATTGAGCTTCAGATTTAACAACGTAATGTTCTGGTACGTCAGGAGTACCAGGAATGAGGGTTTTAGGAATGTATTTTCCTATCGTGATGTTATCTTGAAGTTTTGGGTGATAGGTAACCATGTGGGATAACATGCGAGTTTTCCACATGGTATAGTTGGTTTGGGTGAGTTTGGGAGGTTTTCCAGATGATGGAAGATCGGATGATGTAGGTTCATCCATAACAGATGCTCAAAGTTGATGGAAAACAACTTTGACACTTGTTCTGATACAAGTTGTTGGATCCCAACAACACAAACGTGTTGCGTTATGACCGAGTAATGAAGATAAGATAAATAACACACAAGATTTCAATGATTAAGAGTTTATTAAAACAACTTAATACAGTACAAAGTTTGCGGAAATAGATAGTACACACTAACTAAAACTTTCTACTTGAAATGACACTTTCGTTTGCTCAAACTAGAAGACTATGCAAGGAGAGTTTTATATCTGCTGATACAGACAGCTGATATTCAATGCCTGAGTAATAACTATGGAGAAGTTAATACCAGACAATAACAACTCTCAGAGAATGTTCTTGTGCTATGAATTCTAAACGGTGTGTGTAAATGCAAGAATTTACGTCTCTATATATAGCCCAAGATTCGTGTTCCTTTGTCCACAAGATACTCGACGTGTAAACATATCATTCGTTGATGTGGACTTGTCCACGGAAACAACTAATGCTCTTGCATATGTTGTAGTCCCAAGTGTACTTTGTGTCAACTCCTTTTGCTACCTTTTCTGACGCACAGTGAAAAGGTTTACTACGATAGTATAAAAGTAGTTGACTTTCCGTTTACATGCTTGGAGGGACAAACGATGATGTACTGACACAATATCTTTTATTCCAAAATAGAAGATCCTCATCGTTTTCTTCTTGTTTGAGCAGGAAAGGGAAATGTTCAAAGCGTCAAGAACGTTTCCACTAAGTCTTCATCTGCAGCAGGTATCATCAGCTGATTCCACAATCAGCTGGATGATCTTCTTCTTGTCTTTGTCCTTTGGCCATAGTGTTCGAATGAACACTCTTCTATAGCTGCTGATTTGACTTGTTTTCCTAGAGCTAAGTACGTACTCAGCTGAAGGTTTATTGCATATACTTGCTTCAGCTGAGATACATACTTCAGCTGATATTTATTCTTCTTAGCTACCGATCATCAAATCTTATTTACTTAGTATATGGACTAACAGTTTGCATATCTGCTATGAAAATTCAAACTCAAACTTTTAACTATTTGAAGAATATGAACCGAAAATTTAGAAAATTTAACACTATCAAATTAATAAATTTAGCATTTGCAAATTAGTAAGAAATATACCTTTTTGAGAGTTTCCATCTAAAGTGTTAATATTAACACTTTCTAATTCATAATACACACTAACAATAGAGTTTAATGGATTTTCTATAATGATAGATTTCTTTTTAAACTTAGGTTATGGAAAATAAGAAATAAAACTAACGATCTTAAATAGTCCCTCCGTCTCATAAAAAAGTACCCATTTCTCATGGGCACAAGTCTAAAGAAAATAGTTAGTGGTGGGGTAATTGGTATTACTTTTGATTAAAATATAAGGTTTGATTGGAGAGAGATAGATACTTATTGGATAGTTAGTGGTGGGGTCCTTGAAAATTATATTATTTTATTGAGTGAACCCCCATCAATTTGAGAAATGAGAACTTTTTTGTGGGACAAAAGTTTAGAGAGAAATGGGTACTTTTTTGTGGGACGGAGGGAGTATAAATATTTGTGATCTTCTTTGAAAAAATCTTCTCCTATATATGAGCCTACGTTTGATTTATGTTTGCCAACTCAGCAGTTTGGAGCTACCTCATTGGTCGAATATGCCAGGTGTAATTCACTCATTGGCCGCACACGCATCCTCAACAAACTCTGGTCGAATATACGTATCCCCTCTACGTGCCCTAATTCACTTGCTTCGCACGACCAGAATCCCGTCGACGCTTCTATTCCTCCTGCAATATAACCTCTACAATCCGGCATCTTGCCATGGATGAACGTATTGCAGCCCTAAACCCATCGCCCGCAGAATCTTCAACGACCGCCGGTAAACCCCCTGCCTTAAGAAATCGTCGGTTAAAGCCTGCCTTCGGTAAACCTAAATTCAATAAATCAGATTCAGCTCAAAATGTGCCCAAAACGAAACGAGAACTTCCTATATTCAAGCCAAGGTGGGTTTATCTTTATTTTAATTACATCAATTATCAACAAATTACCCATCAATTTTTCAAAACAAAGCATATGGTCATAGGTAGCAAATGGATTATACTCTTGGATGATTGTTTGAGATGTGTGATTTGATTTAGGTTCCAATGTGTGTATTGGTGATTGTTACATGGCTTTTAATCGAATTTATATTTAAAAGCTCAATTTCTTGAATTTTTGCATATTGGATCTGATGATTGGCGTGTTGTAGGTGATGTAATTTGATTAGTGTATTATCACTTCACCGTGGTTCAATTAGGTTCTGATTGTTTTTTTTTTAGTAATGGATCGAATATTAGTAGGTTTTGGGTTTATCCGGAACAATAGTAAATATTTTGTTTTTGATATACCTGAAAAGAATCATCTTTATAGCCTTATACTGGTGTTAGATTGAATGAAGAATGGTATGCAATACTTAAACAAGGTCACATATTGCAATGACGTTGTTAAATATATAGTAATTAATAAAAGTAAAAGAGTTACTGTTCCAGTCAGATAACAAGAATTTTGAAAAGAAATTATGATCTGTCGGTTGGAGATAGCTATATGCCATGTGTTTTATGTTAAGTTAGAGTTTTTTTTTAGTACAATTACACCTTAAATTTGAGAGATTGGTTGCCTTATGATGTGATTTTTGATGCTTGATGACCTTTAATTTTGCAGATATTTAGTTATGGCACAACCAGCTACTTCAGGATGGCTAAGAGGAAAAGTGAAAGTTGTTTCATCTGGTGACACTTTGGTGATTATGGGATTTACCAAAGCAGAAATCCCCCCCCTGAGAAGACTGTTGTTTTGGCTCACCTTTCAGCTCCAAGATTGGTAAGTTAAATTCAACATTATAAATCACATCTATGAAATCAACCAAAATTCTTGATTATTGCTGATAAAAATCATAAAATATATCGAGTAGTAATGGTTCAAATTTTATTTCTTTATATATGTAGGCGCGTAGAGGTGGCCAGGATGACCCGTTTGCATGGGATAGCAGAGAATTTCTACGGAAGATGTGTATAGGAAAGGATCTGATTTATAAAATAACTAAATTAACTAATGATAATAACCTAAATTAATGACAATAATCTAATTTTATCTATTTGTGTACTAGGATGTTGTTTTCATAACTGAATATACCATCCCAAATTTCTCCAGAGAATTCTGCAGTGTTTTCATTGGTTCTACCAATGTTGGCAATGAGGTTGTCACTCATGGTTTGGCCAAGGTATTTACATCATGAATTTTTATTTATCCATGATATTAATTATTATATTTTTTATCCATGATATTCATCTTATTGGAAGGTAAATTACTCTATTTTTATTTTATTTTATTAAATAATGAAAAAATGGAAATATATGGACATGGGTTTTAATTATGTTCAGGTGCGTTTGGAATCTATTGAAGCAGTAAATAAAATTATGGAATATGCTAATAAGTGTATTCAGCCTATTGTGGAAGAAGCTAATAAGCGTATTCAGCCTACTTGAACTGGTAATAATTTGCATTCGTTAATGTAACTGTTTTGCAGTGAATATATATTTCTAATTTTTTTATCCTATTTAGTGTAATTATTTGGAGCTCTTAGAAATCGGTTATATGATAGCAACAAGAATTTAATCATGCCTACTTTGACCTCTATAAGTGGTCTTGCTTCTGCTATGGGACGTGCAATAGAAAAATCAAGCAATGTCCATTAAATACACCTATCTCCATTTACTTATAAATTATAAATTATTTAATATGTCATTATTTATTCTTGCATGGATTTTGTCAGATGTTATGAAATGTATTGGTGACAACAAAAAGCACATGAAAGAATGCCTTGGCTACTTTGGATTCATGGGTTGCTGCTACTCACCTTGGTAAGATGGTAACATTTTTCTCATTATTATTTTATTTTTTTAAATCCCTAATTACAGCTATATTATTTGCTAACTAATTTGATCTATTCTAATATTAGTTTTTCTTAATAATTTAGTCACTGTTGACTCATGGATCTTTTTTAGGTACCATATATTACTAATTTTTTTGCTGATGCTAAACTTGGAGCAGAAGGACGCAAAGACCTTTTTGATTGGTTGTCCAAACAACTTACATGATGAGTCACCTGATGAAATTCAATTGCTGAGACCAGTTGATGTTGCTATGACGGTATTTAAACTTTATAAAATATTAAATTTTTTATTTTTAATATACACAATTTAGTTATAAATGTAATTTCTGTTTGTCATCATGATAAGTCAGTAGATGTTCGAAAATCAGCAGAAGTATGCTTTGGAGACATTGTTAGTGTCTGCGGGCCAGAAATGGTGTGTGACTTTTTATATTATATTTTATTTTTTGTAACCTTTTTTGAAGAGTTGGCTGTTTATGTTGAATATAGGTTATGTTGACCAGTATTCTCACATGGTCAACTTTATTTCGCTGTATCAAGAGTTAAAAACTAGAACGGATAGAAGGTTATTTGTTGCGACAAAGATGACAATTACACTAATTCAACAACAAATGTCATTTACAAAGAAGTCTTTTTTCGTCTCTAAATTTCCTATAACATAAATTCATGTATGAAAATTTGTACCAATTCATCATTACAAATATGGATTGTTATGTTATTTGATTTGTTATTTTCCTACATATTTCTCGATACATGCCCGCCCAATTGGGCGGGCTTTGAAGCTAGTATGTTTATATAGGAGTAGATATAGAGAAGAAAGATAAAAGAAATAGAGTATGAAGGATTTATGTGCACAGTTAGTCAACCTATGATGATACATCCATGCCTACGAAACACTTAAGGGTCACACCGGTGAGTGCATGTAATACGAGCAAGATATGCAATGATACTACGAAGAGGAATGATTCATAATAGTCATTATGAATCAATTGAAGTATTAAGTTAAGTTTAACTTATTACTAGATTAGTTTAACTAACTAATTAATACAAGTGCTTGTACATTTGCTAGTTGAGTAAATATACAATGTGTTAATTGTAGTTTATCCATAATGTGATTTTAAGTTATTAAATCATATAGTAATTGGATAATATTGTTGTATGAATTATATAAAGGTTATTATATAATTAATTATTAAAAGTATAAATACAAGCATATAATTCGTGTATATGGGTACCAAATTATTAGAGTATTAATAATAGACATTTAATAGTTAAGTGCAACAAATAATAAACTAGTTAAACTATAAGGGATGGAAGTGTTAAAAGGAAGTTTAATTAAAGATCTAATATTAATTAAACTAGAGGGTTCTAAGCGCAACTTATTTGTATATAAATAAGAGGCTTAGGGTAACCTTAAAACCCCTTCTCATAACACCACCAAAAGCCGAAACCCTCCTCCCTTTCCTCCATTCGTTCGAACCAAGAACACCATCACTTGGTGTTCTTCGTTCTTCGTGTTCTTCGTGTTCTTCGTGTTCTTCAAGTATTGAAGGATAAGTTCATTGCTTAGATCAACTAGAAGATCGCTCGATTTGTTCATCATCAGTGGATCTATCTTAAGCAAACAACAAGGTATGTTTTGGGAAACTTCTTTCTCCCTTCTCCCCTCTTGGACGAATTCGACCAAAGAACCCTAGGGTTCTTTGGTTGATGGTCGAACGAACCACACAAGTTATGTGTGTGTTCGAGTTCTTCGTACAAGGTTTCTTTATTGTTAATCTAATCTAGATTTCCAACATCCCAATCCTTTAGGGTTTAAGGATTAGTTTTAATCCCACTTCCGCTTTTAGGGATTAAATCAGCTAGTTGGTTTTTAACCGGTCAAGAACAAGTTCATGTTCTTGGTCAGTATGGTTCGAACCAAGCATACTAGGAGGTCGTCCCTATGGGTCGATCAGTCTCAAGATGTGAGTGAAACCCTTCAGTGGTATCAGAGCGTTGGTTTAGAATAACAAAGTTTGTTTGTTTATTTTTAACTAAAGTTTTTTTGTTGCAATTTTTTTCTTCTTCTTCTTGAATTTCGAAAAAGGGTAAGAACCCTAGACCAAGAACATTAAACTAGTTTAGTTTAATTGGTCAAAAGGTTTCTAAAAACCCTAGTAATTTTCGAAAATTATTAAGAACCCTAGGATCAAGTATGTTAAACAAGATCTGTTTAATTGATCAAGATGATTCTTTCCTTTTTCCCTATAGATTTCGTGTACTAGGAAGAACCCTAGGATCAAGTATGTTAAACAAGATTTGTTTAATTGATCAAAAGGAATCTTTCCTAATCCCTTAGAGATTTCGAAATCTAGAGGTTACTTAGACACCAAGTTTATTAAACTAGCCTAGTTTAATTCGTGGAAAAGTTTCCTAGGCTTAAGATTTTCGAAACCCTAAAGAACCCTAGAACATTAAACTAGTTTGAGTTTTATAGTTTAAAAGAATTAATTAGGATAATAATCTAAAAACTAGATAATTAAACAAGTTTATGTTTAATAGGTTTAATTATTATTTTGATAGATTTATTAAGACTAGTTCTTTAAACCTAGAAATTTAGACAAAGTTTTTATTGTCTATAAGGTTTAAATTAAAAAGTTTAAATAAATTTATTAAGGTTATAATCTATCTTGGAATTTAAACAAAGTTTATTGTTTAGATAGGATTGATTAAAATTAATCTTTTAATAAAATAATGTCTTTGATCAAGAAAGTCAAAACCCTAGTTTTGATTGATCAAGAACAAGATTAGGGTTTAACTAATTATTAATAGGGAATTAATAAGATTAAAAGAAGTGTTAATTTTTAAGTTCTAAAATTAACAAGGTTGTAATAAACTATAAGTCTAAAGATTCTACGACCCCTAGGAATCGTGTCAAGTCTTGATACGATCGGTAAGGATGTTACCTACCAGAAACAACATGTCTCGTCGGGAAGTGCCCAAACCTTGCGGCGAGATGTGATATATGGATCCTAGGCCTAAATTATTAATTATGGGTTTATAATATATTTTAGAGAATTTTTATTGATGATTACTAATTAAACTAGGTTTGATTTGTAGATGGCAGCGACAACCACGACGACAAGTACCAACAATCTCTCACTTCGCTCAATCCTCGAAAAGAACAAGTTGACTGGGTCAAACTTTCTCAATTGGGAGCGCAATCTTCGCATTGTGCTCAAGCATGAGAGAAAGTGGTATGTCTTGGAGAGAACAATACCAAATGTCCCTGCCGTTAATGCTAGAGCTGAAACGAGGCAAGCTTATGATAAGCATGTCAGTGATGCACTCGATGTGAGCTGTCTAATGCTCGCCACTATGAGTCCTGAGTTACAAGCGGGACTTATGGATGTGCCTGCATTTGAGATGATCCAGCAACTTATGGATTCATTTCAAGAGCAAGCTCGCACTGAGAGGTTCGACATCAATCGAGCCTTCAACTCTTGCAAGATGGTCAAAGGAACGCCGGTGAGTGCCCACGTCATGAAAATGAAAGGACACATGGATCACCTCGCTAGACTTAGTCACCCCATACCATTGCAGATGGCAACAGATACTATACTCAATTCGTTGTCTGATGACTACAAGTCTTTTGTGGTCAACTACAACATGCATAATATGGAGAAATTCATTGCTGAGCTACATTCTATGCTCAAGACAGCTGAGTTGAGTTTGGGGACCAAATCTAAGGATGTTCGTATGATCGGTAATGGTAGTGGCAGTGGGAAGAAGAGAAAAGAGCATGGTGGTAAAGGAAAGGGTAAAACCTATCCTAACCAATGAGTAGTGAATGGTAAATGTGTCAAACAAAAGGTCAAGAAGGTTAAGCCTAACACAGTGAGGACCGAGAATCGGTGCTTCAAGTGTGGTGAGGCTGGGCATTGGAAAAGGAATTGTCCAAAGGCTGCAAGTGGTGGTGGAGGAAACGCAAGTTCCTCAGGTAACACAACCACACTTCTTAATCACTATAAGATACTTGTAAAGTACATTACGAGTAATCTAACTTTTGAAATTGTTTATTGCAGGAGGAGATGGAAAGTGATAGTGACCGGCATGAGATGGTGATGATCCCACGAGCACCAAGTTCTTTATAATTCAGTATTTTATGGATTCAGTAAAACAATCTTATTTTATTGTTTTGGATAATTTTTATTTTTATGTTAAAACAAGGTTTTTGGTTTTAATAAATTAGAATCCATGGTTGAATTAAATTGTGTGCATGTGTAATAATTACACTAGTCAAGGTTTATGACTAGATTGTAAGTCAAGTTTTTGATTTACCTTATATTTCATGTTTTATACTTGCTTGATTGTTGTATGAATGAATAATGTCTTGATCAAGATACTTAGAAACTAGTAATTAGAAAGTTTTTCTAATGAAAGTATTTAAGAGTTTTATGGAAGCATAAGGTTCAAAAGTTATTGAACTTAGTTAAAACATTGTAAGTAATAGTGTCAGTATCGAATAACTCAAACAAGATACTGAATCACAGATCTACTAACAAAGAGAAGTTACAGCGGATTAACACTCTTGTTATTTGATTAAGAACATATAGAAACTGTAAATCGAATAAGAATAATCAAGAACACAGTTTATCATAAAAAGCTTCAATGTATATTAATTATCGATCAATACACACGTACGTTTACAATTCGTAAGGAACTATATATAATAGTCATTGAAGCCTAACACTTTAACCTAGTTATTCTAGGAAACGATTACAGTTGAATTTACAAAAGATAAACATTCTATAAGTAACTCTACTAGAATCTCGGACACAATCTTCTCTGTTTATCGACATCAGTAGTAACTACACCCATAAGTAGTATATCTAAGACCAGTAGTATATATGCATTTCTGCCTCATCAGTACTAACTTGTATATTAGCATCAACTCCTTGTCTGTACCAACTGCAGCATCAGTAATAGAATATTTATATCTCAACAATCTCCCCCTAAACTTATTAATTCATCTTGAATTAATCAAGTTTCTTTTCTTCTTCCTCTTTCTTCTTCTTCTCTTCCAACAGTTTGGCTCTTCTTTGATCACCATCAATTGTTTGTTGATTTATTCTTTTCCTTTGTGAAATTATATACTTACTGTTCCTCTTCACAAAATAGTTGTATTTTTCTTGAAACATAGCAATATCATGAGGTCTCATGAAGGAACGGGTGGTGATTTGATACATGGTTTCTTCAGAATGAGGATATTCTCTTTCATACAGGAATAGTTCACACTTCTTACTGGTTCTATCAAAGAAATACATGTTAACTGTTGGTAGCACATTCCAAGCATAAACATTTTATGTGCTAGTGAATTTCTCAGGATAGTTATCTGGATAAAATGCAGCATCTATCATCTCTGTGAGGTACCAGCACCTGAGTTTCTCCAAGACTTCTTTGTCATTCTTGGTTTACCAATAATTAAGACTTTAATTATATCACTTCTGGTCAATGACATAACCATTGGTTTCCACGCACTGAACTTTTGAGTTGTTTTGTCTTCTCTAATTACTTCTATTACTTCATTTATAACTCTCCAGTTTATAATAGGATTGTCTTGTAGAGGAGCTATTGGAAGATCAAGTATTTGGATGTCTTGTTTGGATTTCTTCCTTGATTCTTGTTCTGCTTCTATGGCTTTCCTCTTTTTGTTGACAGAAGGTTTTGATCGGATTTGCAGAGATTAGGGTTTATCGTAGGGTTTATCGAATCGAGGTGTGGATAATGCTAAACTAATCTCATTCAGCTATTTATATTTTTCGAATTAACCTGCAAAAGGACCGAAATACCCTTCGAATCATAACACAACGGCTATTTTCATGGGGGTTAGTATGGTAAATTGTTGAATTTCACAGATAACGGTTGATCAGTAGTAATTAAGTATCAGTAGTAAAACATCAGTAGTAACTGTTGCTTTATACTTAACCTAATTCTCTGAGAAAACCTATCAGTACTAAATTACGAGTACAACTCATAGTCAGCAATAATAAATAACCAGTAGTAAAACACACTTTTTAAATATAAATATTGTACAAAAACTTTACATATAATTTTAATTTAAGGAATTAATTTATTTAAATCATTCCAATACGGCTAACCAAAAAACTGAATCTTCCTACATCAAATGCTTTTGTAAAAAGATCTTCTAATTGATTGTCAGTATGAATTTTCTCCACTTTAATTAATTTCTTTTCATTGCAATCTCTTATAAAGTGAAATCTTATTTCAATATGTTTGGTTTTTGAGTGTTTTATTGGATTATTCACAATACTAATAGCACTTTGATTATCAATAAAAATAGGAGTTTTAAGAATAGAGATACCAAAGTCTAGGAGTTGATTTTTGAATCCACAGAACTTGAGCACAACAAGCAGATGCAGCTACATATTCTGCTTCAGCAGTTGATGTTGACACATTTGTTTGTTTCTTGCATTGCCATGACACCAGTCTTGATCCAAAGAATTGACATCCACTAGTAGTAGATTTTCTATCTTGACATTCAGCACAATAGTCACTATCGGTGTAGGTTACGAGTTCAAATGGTGAGTCATGTGGATACCAAAGACCAAGAGAAGGTTTTCCTTTCAAGTATCTGAAGATTCTTTTGACAGCCTGCAAGTGAAGCTCCTTAGGTCTTGCTTGATACCTGCACATACACAAACACTATACATAATATCAGATCTTGATGCAGTTAAATACATTAAGGAACCTATCATTGATCTATATAGATGTTCATCTACATCCTCCCCCTCAACATCAGGATGTAGGTGTTTATGTGTTTCCATTGGTGTGCTTGCACTTTTGCAGTCTTTCATTGCAAACTTCTCTAAGATGTCTCTGACATATTTTGATTGATTAATCAAAATACCATCTGATCTTTGATTGATTTGGAGTCCAAGAAAGAAGTTCATTGGACCCATTGAGCTCATCTTGAATTTAATCTGCATTAATTCTTCAAACTCTTTGCACTGTTGATCATTTGTTGAACCAATGATGATATCATCTACATATATCTGGACCAGTAGTATATCATCTTTGACTTTTCTTGTGAACAGAGTTCTGTCAATTGCACCTCTTTTGAAATTGTTCTTCACTAAAAATGATGACAATGTATCATACCAAGCTCTTGGTGCCTGATGAAGGCCATATAGATCTTTGTCTAATTTGTACACATAATCTTCATGTTCAGGATCTTCAAATCTGGAGGTTGACAAACATAGACTTCTTCTTCAATTTTCCCGTATAGAAATGCACTTTTAACATCCATTTGATAGACTTTAATTATCTTGAATGAAGCATATGCCAGAAAGATCCTTATTGCTTCAATTCTTGGAACAGGGGCATATACCTCATCATAGTCTATTCCTTCTTCTTGAGTGTATCCTTGGGCTACAAGTCTGGCTTTGTTTTTGATCACTATACCTCTTTCATCTTTCTTGTTTCTAAAGATCTATCTTATGCCAATGGCCCTTTTTCCTTTTGGTAGAGGTACAAGTGTCCACACAGCTTGTAATTTGAATTGGAGAAGTTCTTCTTGCATTGCTATAATCTAGTTTGAATCTTTCATCGATTGTTGAATCTTTTTAGGTTCCTCCTGTGATAGAAAACATTCAAACATACATTCATTTGAGATTAAACTTATATTACAGATGTTTGAATTTAGAGATGAGTTAAATTTGCTTCTAGTCTGCATGTTTGAGTTCACATCACTTAGAACTAGGTCTAAAGGATGATTCTTTTCTGTTCTTGAGTTGGAGACTTTATCAGCAACTAGTTGACTATCGAGATTTGATTCATTGGATTCAGGGATTTGAGCATTTGTCCAAGTTGCTTCTTGATTTTCTGGATTTTGTTGAGATTCTTCATTGATGCTGGTATCAGTAGTAACATGATTGTCATTTGATTCATGAGGTTCATTGTTAGTGCTGACATCATTATTGTTTGGTTCATCATCATTTGATTGAGTTTCTGAATTACTACTGGGATCAGTAGTATCGTGTGAGTTTGAGTTGTTACTGGTATCAAGATTGTTAGGGTTATCAGAGTTACTACTGTCCTCAGTATTAACTGTGGTATCAGTATTAACTAAGATATATTTCATTGTGTCTTGACTACCATTAAATGATGATGATCCTCCTTGTTGACTTTGATTATTTGAATCTCCTGCATTACAATCATAATTAACATCAAAGGATTTGGTTAGATTATCAATGTTGAATAACCAATCTGGACCATTTCCATGTTCATTCATTAGATTTTCATTAAAGGATACATTCACACTTTGTTCAATGATCCTTAGCCTTTTGTTGAACACTCTGTATGATTTTCTTTGAGTTGAGTATCCTACAAAGATACCATCATCTGATTTGCAGTCAAACTTACCAATTTGTTCTCTTGTAATTAAAATTGTATAAGGACAACCAAATGATTTTAGAAAAATTATTGAAGGTTTTCTTTTATTAAAAAGTTCATAAGGTGTTTTAAAATGAGGTTTAACTGTTAATACTCTGTTTTGAACATAACAAGCAGTATTAACAGCTTCAGCCCAAAAAGTTATTGGTAATTTTGAGTCTGCAAGCATGGATCTGGCTGCTTCAATAATTGTTCTATTTCTTCTTTCAGATACGCCATTTTATTGTGGAGTTCTTCGTGAGTTGTACTACCTGTCAATACCTTTAAGATCACAAAAAGTAATTAAATTAGCATTTTTAAACTCTGTGCCATTATCACATCTAATGGCTTTCACTTTGAGATCTCTTGTGTTTTCCAGTTTGACTATCAGATTCTTTATGATCTCACTTGTTTCATCTTTGGTCCTAAGAAAGAAGACCCAAGTATACCTGGAAAAATCATCAGTAATAACAAGACAGTATTGATTCTTTCCAATACTCATTACATTTGTAGGTCCAAATATATCCATATGTAAGAGCTGCAAAGGGTTAGAAATAGAATTGATTGCTTTGGACTTATGAGAAGTCTTGTGTTGTTTACCTTTCAGGCAAGCAACACAGTGATGATCACACATGAATTCCTTTTGTGGTAAACCAACTACCAAATTCTTTTTGACTAAATTATTCATATTCTTAAAATTTGTGTGACACATCCTTCTATGCCTGAGTTCTGATTCATTTGTGTTTGCCTTAGATATAAAACAGTTGATCTCATTTGAAGAAATGAGTTCTCCCCCTATATCCAGGCAATACACGTTGTTTCTCATTGGCGTTCTTAAAACAACAAATTTTTCATCTAAAATAAAGTCAGGAGAAAGAATGATGCACTCTATATCTGTAAAAAGAATTTTGTTCTTTTTATCACATACTTGTGAGACACTAACCGGATTATATTTAAGCTCAGCAACATAAAATACATCATTAAAAGTAATCTTACCATTTGATACTGTACCTTTACCTGTAATCCTACCACCTCTAGGATTTTCACCAAAAGCAACATATCCACCTTCAAAGGACTTGAAATCTCTAAGAATTTGAATATTTCCAGTCATGTGCCTAGAGCATCCATTATCAATGTGCCATGTTCTTCCTTCTTCAGGGATCTGATTGCTCTGCACAAAAAAAAAATGGATTAGTTAATTTTGGGAACCCAAGCTTATTTTGTCTTGGGTTCATCCTTTGAAGAGTAAGATTGACGAATTTTATAAGCTTTGAATGCAGGATTGGTTTTCATTTGTTGTTTATTACTGATGTTTTGTGTTACTACTGACTTAGGTTTATACCCATAGTTGTTAGCTTTTGAGTATTTTACTACTGATGGACCAGTACTATTTGGGTAATATGTGTTTTTAGCACGATCAGTAGTATTATGGTAATTGTATCCGACAGCATTGCAATTATGATTTTTACCAATAGTATACCAGTAATAGTTCCTACTGATGTTTGAAAAGTTTGAGTATCTTGGAAATTGATTTTGCTTTCCATTATTTTTGAAATAATTGCTCCTTTTTGGACTTCCATGCCTGATATTTTGCATAAATCTTTGTGCAGTTCTCCCAAATTTAGGAACTTCAACATGTGGATTTTTAACTTCTACAGTTTGTTTTAATTTCAATTCTTTTAATTTTTCTTTGTTTTCTTTGAATTCCTTAAATTTTTTGCAGTTAATTGGACTGAAGTAATAATCCTTTGCTAAGTGATTAACTTTGTTGCAAATTAAACAGGTTAATTTTGTTATTTTAGCACTTTCAGGCTTTCTTTGTTCTTTTGACTTATTTAGATTTCTTTGATTTCCCCTTCTTAAAATAGTCGGTATGTTTTCTGAATTATATTTAGGTGATTCAGTTTGGCTTTGTGTGGTAAGAAAACTTGTATCAGTTGATTTAATTGTTTGTTCATCATCAGATGAATCATTACTTGTTTCAGTTTGACTTTCTAATTTTAATTCATCTAAGATTCTTTCTGAACTTGATTTGAGTGGTGGAATAAAATTAGTTGGAGGTGGGACTGCATGATATCCAAAACCGTGAACAACTTTCTCAGTGGTTTGATTGCTGGTTAATTCATCAACTATTTTAGAACTTCTTTCAAATTTTTTAATAGTTAATTTATTTTGTTCTAATTCCAACTGACATTCTTCTAATTTGATTAAAGTTTCTTTTAATTTTAACTCAGCATGTTCTTTATCATAAGTTGTTTGTAATAATTCATCTTTTATCTTTTGATCTGTTATTTTATAAATTTTGATTTGATTTTCAAGATCAGCAATACAACCATTAAATTCAATTCTTCTATTTCTGTTTAAAATCATCTCATCAAGAGTTTCTTTGTTAAGTTTTTATAATTCTTTATATGCTTTAATGCATTTAGGAGTGCAGGATTTAGAATGTACCTCAGTAGTAGATTCAGTAAAAACCGTGAGAGCTTGGTTTTGAGCATGTTCCTCTGCTTGAAAGCTCCAGTCATAACCTTGACCCTCTTGAGATACCAATGCAGTTGAGCTTGAAGTGCTATTTTTGTTATAATTTAATCTTTGGTCTATGCTAGGGCATTCTCTAGCAAAGTGACCAAAATTATTGCAGTTGTAGCATTTGACTTTGGTTTTGTCAAATCCAGCACGATCACCTTTATTGAAGGTCAGATTTTGTCTACCAGTTCTTTTGAGAAATCTTTTAGTTCTCAAACTCAGCATTGCCATCTGCCATTTGATGTCCATCTCTTCCAGATCATCAGGATTAAGTTGTTCCAGATCTTCACTAATCAATGCATTGTGTACATGACTAGTAAAGAAGGATTCTCTTGCTACATCTTCAATTTCTACATTCTTTCCAGTTGCAGCATCCTGACCTGTACTAGACACAAAAGCAGCATTGTTTGAAGGTAAAGTAGGAGTTTTATTATTTACCTCAGATTCAAATACTCTTAGTTCATTGTACAGTTCATCAAGCTCCTTTTCTTCCAAAGCATCTCCTTGTCTGTATATAACAGTATACATAGACCATTCTTCACCAAGAGATCTGAGGAACTTCCTGTTGACATTATCATTGTCTAGTTTAACACCAACTTGATTGAGTTCACCAATAAGTTTATTGAATCAATCAAAAACTTGTGACAATGATTCATTCTTCTATCCTTTGAAGTTTTCAAAGTCTTGCTTCAAAACAGACTTCATGTTTCTTTTAGTACTTTTGGTGCCAACAAACCTTTTCTCCAATGCCTGCCACAGCTTCTTTGCATCATCATATTCAACAAATAAATATTGATAGTCATTAGGAAAAACAAGCAAAAGAGTGCTTAACGCTTTTAGTTCGATTCCTCTGTCTTTCTTTTCTTTGTCACTCTTGAGTTTGTCAGATTTGGTTGATGAGCTTGTGAGTTGAGTCTGAATGATTTTGTTGCCTTCAAGAACAACTTCCCATATGGAATAATCAGTAATAAGAATGTAATGCTTGATTCTGTTTTTCCACATCCTAAAGTTGTTGGGAGTGAGAATTGAGATTTTGTTTGCCTGCTTGCTTTCATTGTTATCAGACATGATTAACAATTTTTGTTTCGAAAGTATGAAACTTTTTGATGTTCTTAATTCGTAGATCTAGAACCTTAAGGCTCTGATACCACTTGTCAGGATCGAATAACTCAAACAAGTTATTGAATTTACAGATCTACTAACAAAGAGAAGTTACAGCAAATTAACACTCTTGTTATTTGATTAAGAACAAATAGTAACTGTAAATCGAATAAGAATAATCAAGAACACAGTTTATCATAAAAAGCTTCAATGTATATTAATTATCGATCAATACACACGTACGTTTACAATTCGTAAGGAACTATATATAATAGTCCTTGAAGCCTAACACTTTAACCTAGTTATTCTAGGAAACGATTACAGTTGAATTGACAAAAGATAAACATTCTATAACTAACTCTACTAGAATCTCGGACACAATCTTCTTTGTTTATCGACATCAGTAGTAACTACACCCATCAGTAGTATATCCAAGACCAGTAGTATATATGCATTTCTGCCCCATCAGTACTAACTTGTATATTAGCATTAACTCGTTGACAGTTCCAACTGCAGCATCATTAATAGAGTATTTATATCTCAACAAATAGTCATTACTTATGATAGTACGTTTTGAAGTATTAGTATTAATATAGTATGATTATATTGGATATAATTAAGATAGACTTTTAAGAGTATTATTACAAGTTTTTCATACTTGTAATAAAGGATTTGATGAAGTCAAAATTCCCTAATAGGAATAATTGGATATTCGTAAAATCCAAGTAAATGACTTAGACATTAAATGAACTCTCAAAAGGGACAAACTATATTAATGTATTTAAGAATTAAAAGGTATTATTGCTACTCTTTTATACTTGTAATAAATACATTATTTAATCAAGTCATAATTCCCTTATAGGAATAATGGATATTTGAGAAATCCAAGAAATGACTTTGGCATTAAATAAAGTTCTTAAAAATTACTAGTACATTTAAGAATTGTAAGTATCGTTTCAAGTGTTTTATTCTTGTTAGATACAGTAATCAATAAAGGTCATGATTCCCTAAATAGGAATGTTGGATATTCGCAAATCCAAAGGATGATCTTAATTATTATAATTCTTGAAAGATTAAACTACAAGTTATTGACTAGGTCAAAGTAGTTTAAGAGATGCTTAAATTCCATAAAAGATAGTGGGAGCTAAGACTAACATAATTCATTAAAGATGTTAATGAATTTAGTAAGTTAGTAGGACATTAACAACAAGGTTTTACCAAGTCGTTAGCCAAAGAGTTAAGAGAAATAATAAATGATCATTAATTAGACTATTGCAAGCCTAATCGCGTGATCACAAGTCTTGTGATTAATTATTGCATATCTAATAGGTTGTTCACACTCCAGTGGATAACATAATCATTTAAGGAAATTTCTTTAACAAGTAATGATATATCTAAAAATCAAGTAACTAAAGAGGCTTTAGTTACAAGGAGAATTTTATGAATTCAAGAAACTAAGGAGTTAATTTCCAATCCTCCTATGTTCGCGGAATTGCATAAAAGGCAAGACTAGAAAATGTTCCAAATGTTGCATGAACAACATCTAGCAAAGACAAAAGTAATAGTATTCCTAAATACTCGTCTTATGTCTTTAGTTTAATAGAAATGATTGGTTTAGTGATAAAGTTACAATTAAGATTGTAAGAATCATTAAGTAATCAACACAAACAAATAGGGATAAGTAATGATCCAGTAATAATTCAGTATCTATGTCCAGTGAGGAATAATACTTGAGTTAGAATCATTTTTATTCAGACTTTATATGTTTTACAATATCCATGAATAAAAGTCTTTTTATTCAAAAAGATATAAATCCGTGACTACCCGTCTTGGTGGGAACCTTGATGGGACGTTAACGTCATCGCGGTATTTGGTGGTAGATTCGAAGTTCTTCGAAGATAGCTACACAAGTTTTGTGTAAACCAAATATTGGTGATATTCTGTTGGAGGTTCAACGAATATTGGATTGACCACCGTGACAATACTTCGTGGTTGAAATGTTCAAAAGTATTGTTCACTAGAATTGTCCTTAAGCCTGAGGTATTTGGTTTAGGATGCAATGACTAATGTGCTTTTGTTCGTCTTAGACAAATCTGAAATATGGTTGTCATACGAGGCTTTAGTGGGTACAAAGGAAGTTGTATTTTGAATCGAAATATAAAAGATGGCAATTGGACCTCCTCTTTAGGAGAGATAATTATGGGTCCTTTGACATGATGAGATAACTGGAAAGTGCATGGTCATGCCCAAACGAA